>RQTK01000009.1:455493-535401 GCA_003991915.1 Elysia chlorotica
TTATTATTATTATTATTATTATTATTATTATTATTTTCTTACTAAGAATGCATGATACATAAATCATGTAGTGAAACACAATTATATGTTTTATGTTGTCTTGATAATATCAGCTACAGTGGATTTAAATTTGTCTGGGGATTATTATTGTTACACATCATTTTGATAGAAGTATTTTCAAAAACTCATCACATGTTTTTGTAGATACCTATCTTCTTTTTTACTTCATTGCAACAACCAACCGTATATCTTTCACCCCTATGATCAAAATATAATTAAACCTCGAATATGAAAAGGTGTATGTGACTCACTGTGAGCATTAATTTTGGTAACAAAATCTTACTAATCAATCAAACCAACCCTCAATGAAAACCGTGTGTGGAAAATTCAGGCTAAACTACAATTTAAAAATGTGTTTTGTGATAATCAACAAGTGGGAATACACTATCGTCCCAGTACTTCCTAGTCAACTCATAGGTATTATTTTCATGTTTCCCGTCTTAAACACACCTCTCCGTAACTGCCAGAATTAAGGTTTAAGCTTGCTTTGATTAGAGAAATGTCATGAGATCTTTGAACATAGCAAAGCAGGAAATAATTAGCAGTAAGGCGTAGCTAATGTTTACACAAACTTGCGTGCAAAAGCTATTATGTGCACGTAAAACTATAAATCGAACGAAGGGAAAGGGGGTTGGGGCAGAGAGAGAGAGAGAGAGAGAGAGAGAGAGAGAGAGAGAGAGAGAGAGAGAGAGAGAGAGAGAGAGAGAGAGAGAGAGAGAGAGAGAGATGTAGTAATGTCATAATTGTTTACTGATCGCTGTAGCTTTACTGCCCCTTAAATTTCCAAGTCATTGCCATAATGTTAAAACGTAATCAAAAAGATAACGAGAGAGAGAGAGAGAGAGAGAGAGAGAGAGAGAGAGAGAGAGAGAGAGAGAGAGAGAGAGAGAGAGAGAGAGGACTAAGAGCGCTATGTTCATAACATGTGATGTATTGTTTGCCCAATTTGTTATTAATCCAGTACGGATTTCCCTTGAGGATCAATACAGTTTATCTTATCTTCTCTTGTAAAAATCAAACTACCAGTCGCAAGTACGCCATGAAGTCAACTCGAAGAAGAGAAAACCAAAGAAGTATATCATAAACAGAAATAATACCCACTACGGACAAAAAATAGTTTCATCTCCTTACCGGTTTGTAGCCAGAGTCTAGTACAGCCAGCCCAGGCAATGTCATCCCAGCCAGCAGTTTGACGGCCGCGACAGAAGTCATGTGACTTACTATTGGCACGGTTAGGTCTTCGCGGCGAGAGTTGGCGTAGGCTAAGAGCGTTTCACCAGCCAGAACGGTGAAAGCTTTGTCCTCAGTCGCCTGGTCACAAGGAAATTTGCGATCTTGTTAGATCTTTTTCATGGTCATAA
The DNA here is from genome assembly GCA_003991915.1 of Elysia chlorotica. Lineage (NCBI taxonomy): Eukaryota > Metazoa > Mollusca > Gastropoda > Plakobranchidae > Elysia > Elysia chlorotica. Next base: position 456,915 of record RQTK01000009.1, read on the forward strand.
CATTTGGTTAATTGGTTCAAATATGCCTTAAATCTCCATCCTCTTTCTCCTCATCAAATTTACCATCATCATCATCATCATCATCATCATCATCATCATCATCATCATCATCATCATCATCATCATCATCATCATCATCATCATCATCATCATCATCATCATCATCATCATCATCATCATCATCATTGTCGTCGTCGTCGTCGTCGTTGTCGTGGTTGTCGTCATTATTTTCCTCATCAGCAGCAACATCCTGGCTTGAACTGCATTCGAGTTATCGTCTCCTTCACAATTCGTCTAAAAAGCTGTATATCCAGCCTCAGAAAATCTCGTATAAAGCCAATCAACTATTTAATTATCCTCTTTATCTTATCGCTGGTCTTCCCTTTCTTCGCTTGCCTTAGTCTTAATAATACAGTTTGAAAATATCCTTTCTCTTATAAAATGTGGGATAGAGTTCCTTACGAAGAAATGTTTCTCTGAAAGAACAGTGAAGAGAATGTAAGTGTCTTGATATAGGCTACATTGCACGAACATTGCATTTCTAAAAAATGTGACAGAAAAGGAGCAGAGACTATGCACAGAAAATGCTTGAATCGTACATGCAATCAGGATATACCCTTAGAAAAGAAGAGTCAATCACAAATCTCGATCTACCGAGTGACTCATATTAGAACAGACAGATAAAAAGACAAGAAAATAGTTTCGTCTATCCCAGCCTTTATCCTAGTTAGATTGACTTGCCTGTTTAAAAGAAGGATGAATCCTAGGATGCTTACCTCGCTGATGGCATTGAGGATGGCATCGGTTCCTCCTTGAAATACTTTTTCCTCCACATCACCAATCGGTCCGGACATTACTATAGTCTTTGCATTTCCAATGACCTCAATAAAATAGGCCCTCGATTCTTCTCCAATGTCATAAGCTATTTTACCTATTAAAACATATGGATTGTAGATAAAAGGTGTTGGGAGACTGACAGATACACAAAGACATATAGATGGAGACAGGCAGTCTTAGAGTTAATAGATATAAAGGGAAGTATTGAGAGAAAATGGAAGAGAAGTGCTGCAAAAGAAGATAGATGGAAAGAAAGGATGAAGACTTAAAGATTGCTAGTTAGCTAGCTAGCCAGATAATTATCATATAGAAAGATGGTGAGAGCGAAAGAGAGAGAGAGAGAGAGAGAGAGAGAGAGAGAGAGAGAGAGGCAGAGACAGAGACAGGTAGATGGACAGACAGACAGGTAAGCAAGAAGAAGAAAAGAAGACACGGTTATAGAAGTGAAAAATGGAAACAGAAAACAATTAAGGCAGCTGTCTGACTTCCCCCGGTGCTTTTTATAAAACGGGCTCAGGAAACAGAACAAAAAATCAAAGTTTAGTATGTTTACAGTTTAGCCTAATTGGTCACTTTGAGTAGCTAAATCCAATGTCAGAAAATTTAATTGGTGTGTCTTACTTATTCTTTGTGGGTAAATTGTGACTTGGTTTCTTAATTAACGAACACACAAAACAAAACACATATTGGTCTAGCTGCATAGTTTTAGATAACTATTAGGGAGCAGAGAACAGAACAAAGATTTAACAATATATATATAACATGCCATAATGTATAAACACGCTTTTTCTTATTTTCAGCACATTGTTGTTGTTTTTTTTTAATGATGAAACATTATGCTTAATCAAACCTCGACTCTTCAGTTTGTTACTACTTTAACTTACAAAAATTACCTATCCATTTCGATAAATAAGTTGATTTTGATTTTAAGGTAGACTTATACACTATAAAATCATATTGCCGAAAGTCATTTTAAAACCAGCTGGGTGTGGACATATATACAGTGTCCCAGAACACACCTCCAAAGGGTTCCATTGTTTTTATCTGCAAAGGAAACAGCAATCTCTGCGTCCAAACCTGTCGGCCAGCAGGAGGCCCAGAGGAACACGGATAGTCATGCAAGAACCGGTTTTAAAGCCATATGGAGGAGATCTAAGATAGTGTCGTGAACAAACCTTCAGAGATCCCCTCCTCTCTGTTCGCAAAGGAAACATCAACCTCTGTCTGTAAACTGTTCGCTACCACAAAGTCCTTGGGCAGATGAATGGTCACGTCGTTGGCAGCTGCAGCAGCCATTACCATTGGGACTTTCTCTTCAATAGCTTTGTCAGTTGGAGAGCTCCCGATAGGCATATTATACAAAGCAGCGAGAAATGGAAAAGCGAGAGCTGAAAATAACAATAGTCAAAAGTCAAAGTTAATTGGTGATAACTTAATTTATTTTTAAATAATTAAAGAACAATTACGTACAATATTTTGCAGTGGCTCAAAAAGTAAAAAATTTTAAAAGAATCTTTAAATTGTTTTAACAAAGACATTTTACTCACGAAAAATGCACATGTTTTCATGTTAAATACACAGTCTTAAATTAACTCGCATCTATATTAACAAACTTGGAGAGATATGGAAAAAAAAACGTATTCTACAATAACAGTTTATTTTTTTTAATGAATTGGTGTTCTATATTAATAGGGATCATTTTAGAAAACATTTTTCAAAAATAGTTTTTTTCAAGAGCAGCGAAATATAATCTCTAAGTTTAAGAGCTGAAAAGCACAGAGATAGAGCCTGCAGCAGAACATTTCTCAGGAGTTTTGTGAATAAACAGGACATGAAACAGTATTAGCAAAATAAAATTCTGTCCGCTAACGTCATGGCATAATCCTGCGATCAAATATATAATCTTTACTTCATTGTATGTCTCATAGCATTCTATTATAATTATACGTAGCCAAAGATGAGATTTGAACCTCGGGCCTCATCAGTCAAGGCCGTTATCTTCGCTTCTTTAGTTTTTGGATAGCTCCAACATGAGTATCTTTAGCCGTGGCGGCTACCGTGACTTTTTACAATTGCTTTTTTTTTTTCACATACTTGATATTTATGTAATAACCAGTTTACTCTTTTTTCAGTGCCTTTCTTTGCTTTGGTACGGGGACCATAAAGTTCGCCGTTCAAAAGTCTCCATATTTTTTTCGAAAAGCTTAAGGCTTTGACAAGTAATAAAAAAAAGTTACAAATTTTTATGTTATGGCGTTTGCTTGCAATGTTTCAGTTTTATCTTACATATTCCCGTATTGTTGATTCACTCAGTGCAGAACACATTTTTTTTCTGCTAAATGCTCGATTCTTTACCTTTTGTGAAATTATTAGTTTGTTTATTCATCGCCCATACAAAACGTATTCCACATTGTTGGAAAACACTCATGTTCAACATTCAGAAGCATCATTGTCTCTTTTTGAAGTAAACATTTGTTCCGTTTGCGCGTTGTTGTTTTGTTGTTGTTGTTTTTTTTGTTATCTTTTAAATACTAGAATAAGTGGCACTTTGTAGTCTGTAGGCTGTTTCTCACGCCACTGCAGAAATAGTGCTTGACGAGCTAACTAAAACATGAACCGTAGCCCATGTCTGCCAACAAAGTTACCTAACTCTTGATAAATCCACTTTCCTAATCCTACCTCCGCCAATGATGATATCGTCCACAATATCCAGGAGACCAGGGATGAGCTCAAACTTCTCCTGTATTTTATTCCCGCCCAGAATCGCCACAAGAGGGCGATCCGGAGTCTGCAGCGATCCAGCTATGATGTTGAGCTCATTCTCAACGAGAGGCCCGCACACCATCACAGGCGCTTTCACGCCCACCACGGAGCTATGTGGCAAGTCTATCGTGTTGAAGTCGTCCAGAACGTACACGTCAATCATACGCGAAAAGTGGTTCCTGTGTTTTAAAAATGCATCGTGATTAAGTAATAGGGGTGGAAAGAAACTATACTTATAATTATTTCGAGGTTACTTTTACTATATTTCCAGAATGTTAGTCTCATTACCTACCTTTTACACTCTGTCTGTCTGTCTGTCTGTCTGTCTGTCTGTCTGTCTGTCTGTCTGTCTGTCTGTCTGTCTGTCTGTCTGTCTGTCTGTCTGTCTCTCTCTGTCTCTGTCTCTGTCTGTCTGTCTGTCTGTCTGCTCTCTCTCTTTCTCTCTCTCTCTCTCTCTCTCTCTCTCTCTCTCTCTCTCTCTCTCTCTCTCTCTCACTCACTCTGTAGTTAAAAATATCGTAAATCGGGTGCATACGTTTATAGCACTGATGTAGTTACTTATCTACTTGGTTTAGATCTTCACAGGTTCTACAATAGGCCTAATGTCTCTTTTGTAACACTAGATCTAATATTAATATAATCCCATCCTAAAATTTAATGCTAAATAAAACTCGTTTCCAGCCTAAAGGCATAAAACAGAGAGGCCAGCTTTGCCGATTTTTTTTCTTTGATGTTGATGGGGTATGTGGAACAGTAATCGAGAGAAACTCAATTGAATCTAGGTAGCTTTCATCGAAAGGGTAATTAACCATCTTAGTTTGCATCGTGAAAACATGGTTTACGATTTCATCACATTAAACACAAAATTAGCCATTACCCTTACGAAACACCTTTATGTAGGCGGGCATATCGAAATGAGGTGGACACATCGAAAAAGATAACACGTTTTTGGTGTTTTCAAAAATCACCTAAAGACAGCCACTTGTCTCGCGAATTCTATATCCGGCGCATCAACTGCCCCTTCATGTGCATCCATCTCCGTATCCTCCTCCTCGACATTTACATCAAAAGTTGACTCCTGTTTTGAAGCAACTGCTGCATCGCCCTTGCTCTCTCCATGGGCGAGCTCGATGGCCTCTTCTGCTTCCCCTTCTTCCATTTCCACATCCATAATTTGGCTCGCCACTACCATTGTCTTTTTACGAGGAGTGTAGCCTTGTTCCTCTGGGTAAAATCTTAGATTCTCTAGAAGAAATACACTTCCAGGCCATGGGTCCTCGCAAAGAGACAACGTTTCCTCACCTGGTTCCAGAAGTTAAGAAGTGGAAGTCAAAATTGCATGCAAAAAAATGCAAATTGATAATTCCATATTATGGATATCTTAGAATTTCGCACTGTCTAAAGTAACAATGTTACTTAAAATCAGTTTGAATTGTATAACGATCATGCGTTAAAATACATTTGCATGGGATCCTAAAAGTTAAGAGTTTGTTGATGCTGAATCCGTGTATACCAACAGGAATGTCAGTCCAACTAGTTACAGTCTTCGCAGCTCTACTACAACGACGACCATGGCTTTACTGCTCACTGGTAATGCAGTGTAACTTGTTGGAATAATACAAACTACAAAACTGTACTACCAAAAAACCCCGAAAAAAAACATGTTTTTAACATTTATTGGGGAGGGGGGTGTATATCCCAGCATTTGCACACTTAAATGTTTTTTAAACTACGTTTATTATCCCTGAAACTTTTTCTGAAACTCACAGACGCTGTCAGCTATGAAAATGACGGGCCTTTCCATGATTCTCTCCAACGCTTGTACTATCGGCTCCATGGACAGTTCAGGGTCGCGTTTGCCCTCCGGGTTTCCCCGATGGCTGAAGAGGACCACTGATCTGGCCCCCATCTTAAGTGCTTTTCTGATCGTCTGTGAAACTGAAGTCAGCTTAATGATGCCTTGATCAGGTATAAATAACTCGCCATCCTCATTCCTTTCCACTGGTACATCGAGATCCAGGCGAATTCCCACTTTCTTATTAGCCAAAGGGCATGTGCGCATTGGCCTCACATTTATGCTAGACTACTCCAACGTGTGAAGAAAAAAAAACACGAAATTATGTTATTTTTCTCATTTGTGCGTGTGCGTGTGCGTGTGTGTGTGTGTGTGTGTGTGTGTGTGTGTGTGTGTGTGAGTGTGTAGGTGTGGGTGTGTGCGCGCGAGTGCAGGTGCCTAGTCAAAATTATCTTAATCCATATGCGATTTCTTTCTAATCTAAGATTTTTATTCCTGATCCACACCTCTTTCTACCCTCTAATTACAATATTATGTGGTCATCACCTATCCATTTCATATAATGTACAAACCTAGATAATATAATGTATCACCCACTGTATTGAGGGAGTGACGCTAGAAGGAGCTTCTTCGGTTGCGTTTTGAACTTAAATAAAATAAAAAAAATATATATCAAGTTAGATCGCATTGTGTGTCACCAACTGTTTCCACCAAAATATTTATTGTATACATAAAATAGACATGGTCTTAAGATTGATAAACCGTCATTTTCGCATACCTCCACTGAAAATGGAAAAAAATATCTAAAATAAGTCCTAAAGATAAGAGTCTTTCAAAGGTGTGGCTTAAAAAGATAAGATATAACAAATGACATCCCCTATTCTTGCAGGGGCGTCTCTTACTCACCTTAATCTTGGGCAGATCTGTCAAGTTTGCCACCCCGGGCAACACTTTCTTCTCCAACATGTCTAGGCTAGCGCCGCCCCACAGCAAGGTCGCCATGTCAAGTTCAAACTTCTGGGCGCAATTCACTGTTTCTCGATCGCCCAAAATGACCATTGCTTCTCCTCGACCTGTAACCTAAGGGGACACTTGCTAAGGCTATTATTTGTGTTGAGGTGGACTTTGAAACATTTAAGGATTCCCAGACAAAATAATTTCTGTATCGACCGTTTCACGGTTTTGCCTTTACCATTTTACACTTTAAAAGTTTCAGAGAAGTATCTATGATTCAGCAATTTTCTTTATTGTTGTGTTTTTCTTTTTTTACTACTTCCCAGCCTGTCGACCAAAATATTTCCTCAAAGGAGCCTGAAGATCAAGCGAAAGACTTGCTGAGATTATGATGAAGTAAAAATTCATAAATTTTGAGAATTCACAGACTTAAAAGTTGTTAATATATTGCAGTTAAGACTGCGCTCTTACCATTAAACGTTATATTTGAAAATGTTCTATAGATATAATTATTTGTAGTTTGTCAGCGGTTTCTAAGATTATAATACATCTTGATTTATTTTGACTACCAGCCATTTAAAACTTAAACCAGGCACAAAGTAAGCGAAGTAAAGGCAAATATACCTCATTTATGGCATCCGCCATTGCTTCGCTTCCTTGATAGAACGTCTCTGAGTCCCAGGCTCCGGGCGGACCGCACCACGCGATGGTCTTAGCTCGAGAGATCAAATCGGCGAACAGTTCCCGAGATTTTTCCCCGATATCTACACCTACTTTGCCTAGAAATTTGGGAAAGATACTTCAGTGTGCTTATGTGTGCCTTTATGAAAATCAGTAACAACCCTGTGTATCCAACATTACTTGTACAATGAGAGTTTGGGGGAAATATTAAGATAAACTGTGCAGTATAACTTTGCAATGTCTTATTTTCTCATTTATTTCATATGGTTCAAAGAAGAAAAAAGGCGTCAAAGCGAAATTTGTCTTGTTTTAGTTTAATCATCCCATTACCCACTATACATATAAGTACGCACACCTTCTTAACTTCTTATGGGCAATAATCTTACAGCTGATCCGAAAATTTTGTGAACGCCTAAAATCAAACGATCACTCAGATTATTATGATTGTCTTTGTGATCGCATTCGAGACATGGAGCTTCCAATATATATTTCGGTGCATTTGGTTTAAATTAAACCAAGGTTATAGCCTTAAAACTAAATTTTTATTTATTTTTTTTAAATATTTTCTTTCCTGAATATATTCCATTTGGAGAGGGAGGGGTGCCAAAAAGCAAAGTCAAAATTAAAAAGAGAGAAGAAAGTAAGTTTAGTTGAATGAAAAAGAGAAGGGGTAAGGTCATGTAAATTTCTTTAGAATGTGAATGGATTTGTAAGAAAACTTATTTTGTTGAAATGTTTGTCATTTCCTAAGCTTACCACAAAATGATTCATTGGTCAGTTCTAAAAATACTTTTAAGAAATTGAGAAAACCGTTGTTTGTTTCTGAATAATGCGAAAGTACTCACTATACATTCCATAAGGTTTAAGCAGCAGTGGAAAGGGAGACAGGACAAACATAAATATGGAATTTTCGGAAACTGCCGTTTTGTACAAATTTTTGTATTTGATGATGAAATGAGTAGTTCTACTTCTACCACTGTTGTCTCTATATTAAACATTTCAAGTTATTTCGAATATGACACGTCATGGTCAGAGTTTCATGCACTGTCATGTTATTCTTGACTTGTTGTTAAAGTGGGCATAACATATTCTTTTGGAACAGAGCAATATTATTCTTCAAAAAAATTTCTTACCCTCGGGAATACCCGTATCCTCATCAACTAACTCAGGCGGAGCATCCTTATTAGATGGGTCAGCAGCAACAAAATCGACTGGAAAATGTAGTTTGACTTTAGCTCTCGTGGCTTTTTGGTGAATCTCAAGAATGAACTCTGACATTGTGTCGTCGAAAGGCGAATCCCCTATCTCCATGTCGTCCATAACCTGCCAGATTTGTGTTAATGGAAAACATTACTTATACATAATTATAACTAATGACTTACTTATCATGTATAGATCTCGATGAAAAGTCTTAAATCAACAACGATAAACAAATTAAATGTACACACACATAATAACCCACAAGACAATGAAGAGATGCTTTCACATAAACAATTAACACAGGCGTATAATATCATAGCATTCAAATATTGTGTATAATTATAGTGATAATATGGTTAGAGATTAATGACAGTGGGCATATTGGAATATTCCGTTTTCAAGTATCCGTAATCGCGATTTATTTTTCGAGGATGTTGTCATCCCTTCCACCTTGAAATACGAAAGGCACTGTTGACTTAATGCGCTCCTTAATAAATTATAGCTAAACGACGCATTTCAAAGTAAAAATCTGAATAAATACAAATTATCTTTCTCTCTCTCTCCCTCCCTCTCACTCTCTCTCTCACTCTCTCTCCCTCTCTCTCACTCACTCTCTCTCTCTCTCTCTCTCTCTCTCTCTCTCTCTCTCTCTCTCTCTCTCTCTCTCTCTCTCTCTCTCTCTCTGATTTTCGCTATTCAAATTCATTTGCAAAAATACATCATTTTAATAACTATTAGGTAAAATTTGTAAAAAGTAATCCAACATCTTATCAGGAACACACTGCTGTGTGAAACGTAATTTTTTGCTGTAATTATCACAGGTTAATCGATAGATTTATCTCGTCTTATATATGACGTAATTCATTGCAATTCATATATCCATTGCCCAATAACAATTTGGAGATCTACTGAATCTATGCACATTTTTTATCCATTGACAATAAGTTCTCATAATTTTTTAGTACAGTATAAATGTATTCAAAACTGTAAAACAATCACACACCGCATATGCGTTAAAATAATAAAATCCACCCGTTTTGTTGCATCATTGCACAATTTAAATTGATCTTAAGGTAATATTTAGCAATTGTGTTCAATCTTCAATTTTAACTCCATATGCCTCAACCCCAAAACATTTTGCGTATGAAGCACGTGCTCTAAATATGTTTGACAACATTTTAAAGTGTCCCTACAGGGACCAGATAATTATTTACAGACCTTCATGAAGGTGAAGGCCACATCGCCGGTAATGATCATATCGGTGACGCTGTCCAGGAGACTTTCAATCAAATCAACCTTGTCAGAGAGTTTTCCCCCACCCACAATGGCCAGATACGGCAGCGCTGGGTTGTCGATGGCTTTTGAAAATCTATCGACTTCTTTTTTCAACTGAAGACCTTGAAAAGGGAAATTATGAATGTAGATATTTTTCAGTTTAAAAACACCACAGCAAATGAACAAAACAATAAAATAAAAACAAACATTCCTATATTTTTTTTTATATCCATATCTTGCATTTTTCGCAATCAAGATTTACATATCCGTTATCTTTAACATCGTGACCCGAAATATTAAAACAAAAAAACAAAAAACAAATAACACTTCCTTTATCTCCCTGTCGCTTATCATTGATATAAAATTTTATTCCTCTTAAAACAGACTCTAAAATCTGCACCGGCACCATTCCAAATATTAATACTGTCACTATCCACTATATTAATACCACAGCCCTGAAAGCATAATTATGTCGCCCCACAACCGAGTGATTTACAGAATATCATTACAATTCCAACAATTATTATTTATAATTATCATTATTGTATGTGTGAATAATAAGATTGCTCATCGAGCTAATTGAACAGACGCAAACATAGTTAAACGCATCTCGACATATTTATTATATTATACCCTCTCAATACTGCGAGAAGAAATGTTAAATCGATCTCTATCTCTCTTTGTAAAACGTCTCCAGTATTCTTCCCCGGGGTGTCTTATACCGCGTTTCATAAAAAAGTAAACAATGTCTTCTTTTATCTCTATATTTATGATCAAGCTAACCTAGACCAGAAAATGTTTTAGAAGAGTGTAAAAACTGCTTTAGTGGTGTTTAATAAATTTAGCCAAGTAATTATTATCTTACAGCGTTCGAAAAAGCAAAACCAAGTACAAGACATTCCCATTTATAGCAAGGGCTGGAAATGAAACAACCTAGGGGAATTTTTCTGGCTCTTTCCAAACACATTAGACCATTTGTTCTTAATTGAAATAAACCGCTTATGTTTGTTCTCACTTTGAAGATGTTTTAACTATGCAAAAAAATAAATAAATAAATAAATAAATAGAGATCTTGAATTCAAGCTCACTGATTGCATGAAAAATTTGCGTGCAGTGAATTAAAATTCTGTTACTCCTAATAAATTACCTTGTATCGGCAATACTTTATAAAAGTTATCAGCATCGTCGTGTTCTCCGCTAAACCACCTTTACATTGCACTTTAACAAAATTAATGCACACACACAGACACACGCGATTCTTGATTTAAAACGACAAAAACATCCTAAGAAATAACAGAAACAGCAAAGAAACTACCAACAGCATGATCCATTGAATTTGTGATTGTTATAAGCACCTGCAACTCTAAGTGGTAATTCGACCCCAACTATCGAACTGTGCGCTCTGTTGGAAGTGCCGAATGCATCATTGACGTAAACATCGCCTAGTTTTCTCAACGACTCCCGAAACGTCTCGATGTCTTCAGGAGTGGCCCTTACTTTTTCACCATCTTCGTTCACACCTTTACCTTCCTCTTCTGGGTGGAATCTGTTCCATAATAAATGTAAAATGGACTCTATTGTTTTAATGAATCACTTGTTTCAAGCACCATGAAAAGCAATGTAATCAGCTCTGATAGTTTTCAACATTTATTGTTATAATTAATTTACCGAAAAAATGAAATCTAAATGATCTTAGGTGCAAAAGAAACTGTTGTTGTCAAGTTATTTTTAAAATCCCAATACGGAAAAAACACTGTCGGTCTTGGGCGTGATACGATGTGCACTGTGAATAAGTTCAACGTAAATGTGGAATATAGGTGTCGTCGTAACCACCGGAAAATTAGCAGTCAACGCCATGGTAATCCGGTTGCAAGTTGGAATATACAGCACGCTGCTTCTGTACAGCAGATCCCAGGTTTGATCCCTGTGCGGGCCGCCTTGTTTCCTGCTAGTTGGGTCAGTGTTCGAGTACAATGTGATCGACTCAGACAGGAGCCCTCCAATCTCCGCTCTGTCACACTCACAGACACGTAATAGTACCAAACGATAGTTTTGGGATGCGTTCGTGATATAGCGCTTAGTTGCACACCAACCTTAAATTCTCTAGCAGAATGACGGAGCCTGGCTCCGGATCAGCGCACACACTCTCTACGAAGTCTCCGACACAGTCCTCCAGGAAAGTGACAGTGCGCCCTCCCAGCAGAGATTCGAGCTCGGCCGCTACAGGGGCGAGGCTGAGAGCTGGCACAAACTGCCCCTCAGGTCTGCCCATGTGGCTCATCAGCACCACACTCTTGGCTCCTGGAGTTTAGACAGCAAAAGCTCGGACACTATTTGTATAATGAGAAGAGGGTGCTGTCGGTGTATAATCTTAAAAACGACTATTAAGATCATAAGGTTAGTTTTGTCATATAACTTAATTTGCATTTGACTGAAATTATTCAAAAAGATTTCCACAATGCCATAGGAAAAATGAATAACCGTATACATGAGGCTCACTACTATCATTCTATGTTAAATAGTAATGTTGTTAGAGAAAAACAGATTGTCTTTTGCATCAAAGACCTGAAAATCCATGTTAAAAATCGGCACGTACCTGACTGTAAACACAGTGGGCACGTCTACCTCGCGTGTACTTAAAGTCACTTCAGTTAACCTTCGTGAAATAACGTCTCGTTGACGGAAGGTAGACTCAGAAATAAACTGCGTACATTATATCGAATAGCGCCACAGTGGTTAACTGGCGGCACTTACTTGTATGCCGACTACCTCGAGTTGGAAAAAGTTCAATGAGCATTTTATGGTTGCGCTAAGATGGCCCCGTCGTTCACAGGGCAAATCAGTGTCTTCTTGTTTACAAAGTTTACCTTCCGTTACTTTAACATGGAACCTTGTGAAAGATTGTCGAAGAAGTAAAAAAAAAAGCCATTTTTTTAACAAAACAGTCAACTTTTACAATATAGCTTATTTTTTAAAAAAATGGAGTAAGATTGTAGGAAAGGTTACATGTAATTTGGATGATAAGTGGAATTGTGGTAACATTTTGGTCTTGTCTGTCTCATTCTCTTATAAACCAAAGGCTGTACTTTTTAAGAAAACTCAATTCCTTTAATGTTAATAAGACTATAATGTCTTTATTCTACAATGCATCCATAGAAAGCATTATTTTTTTTGGCATCACTTGTTGGGGATGTTCAGCTCTTTTAAAAGATAATAATAGAATAGATAGTTTGATTAAAAGAGCGGGTAAAATAATGAAACTGGACCCACCACTTTTCACTGATCTTTATAAGAGGCCACTTTTGAAAAAATGTCTAGATGTAACTAAAGATATCGACCATCCACTAAATCAGGAGTTTATGTTTTCCACACGCAGCGGTCGCACAATTCAACCTAAAGCTAGAACCGACCGCTACAATAATTCATTTGTGCCATCAGGCTCACGGCAAATGAGGAGCTCAACATGAAACGAATGTGTTAATGCGAGCTTGTAACTGTGTGCGTGTGTGTGTGTATATGTATGTGAGCCATCACTCATATTATGTAATGTAAAATGTTTATTTTTATTATTATTACTGTGTGTAAAATACTTTTAACATGTCCAAATCGATTTTCCCAATGAGGGACAAATAAAATATCTTATCTTATCTTATCTTATCTTATTTTGGTCTTGTCTGTCTCATTCTCTTTCTGTTACTTCTTTCCCTTCTTTATCTTGCTATGTCTTTGTCTCTGTCTGTCTGTCTGTCTCTATGTATGTCTGTTTGTCTGTCTCTCCATCTCTCTTTCTCTCTATATCTCTACCTCTCTATACATCTATCTAGTTATCTCTGATGTTTGTATGTCTGTCTGTCTATCTCTCTCTGTCTATCTGTTTCTCTCTCTCTCTCTCTCTCTCTCTCTCTCTCTCTCTCTCTCTCTCTCTCTCTCTCCCTTTCTCTCTCTGTGCATCCTGCTTCTTTAGTATTCATATGTGAAACAGCATTGTCAAATATATTCTCAATATTGTTTACTTGTGTATACATTTATTAACTTGATCAAAGTATGCCCAAGTCTTTATCCCGGAAGGTTGACGTTAGCCACCGTGTTTGGTACCTCACAACACGTTAACAAGACAACAACGCCACGTTAGTTAGACGTATCCACTGTGTCTACAGCCTCAGTAACCATCGTAAATAGGCGAGGTAACATTGAACGCAACTCACCTCTATTGAGCGCGTACAGTATCGTGGGTAAGGCCGATACCAATTTGTCTGTGTTCATGACTTGATCGTTTTCTACGGGGACGTTGAAGTCGGTGCGAATCAAGACGCGTCTATCTTTTAACCGACATTTACTGATTGTTAGTTTAGATTGTATATTCTGTAACGAAGAATGCATATTTTAAACATAGCGTTTCATGGATTATACAGATATGACAACTCTTGGAAATTAAATGATTGCTTCCTTTATTGCGACTTATCGTTTTTAATAATATTTACCACTCTTTTGGACACAGCAAATTTTATTTTTCCGGTTAGAAAAAAATCCCCTTTCCTCCGCCTCCTCCGCCTCTTGCTCCTCCACCTCCACTTCCTCCTCCTCCTCCTCCTCCTCCTCCTCCTCTCCTCCCTCTCCTTCTCTCCCCCTTCCCTCCCCCCGCTCCTCCTCCTCCTCCTCCTCCTCCTCCTCCTCCTCCTCCTCCTCCTCCTCCTTCTCCTCCTTCTACAACTGCAACTATAATTATACCTAGAAGTACAACTTTATATCAGAACAATAAGTCTGTCACTGCAACGAAAACAACCACCACCTCTGCCGTTGATGCTGCTGCTACTACTACTACTACTACTACTACTACTACTACTACTATTACTACTACTACTACTACTACTACTACTACTACTACTACTACTACTACTACTACTACTACTACTACTACCACCACAACTACTACTACTACTACTACTACTACTACTACTACTACTACTACTACTACTACTATTACTACTACTAGTACTACTACTACAGTATAAAAGGTAGTTGATGTCGAAGCAAAAGTACAGCACTTAAGAGTATACCTACTCAGTTGCTAAAGACTCTAGCGGATAAAACTTAAAAGTACATCATACACCTTTGGCCTCATAGGCTTCATTAATTTTTATAACCTTTGAATCGCCACCCTGCATGCCTTCCTCTAGGTACTCATCGGGCATCACAGGGTCTAACTCCATTAATCCCGATTTTATCTTTTCAGCCATTAATTCGTGACCTTTTTCTTCATCACTTTCTGATTCATCTGAAAAAAAGATATACATGAGTGAAACAACAACAACAACAAACAAACAAAGAAAACAACAAATAACCCATGTGATTGATTGATACAATGCAGTTTCTGAGGAAGAAGAAACGCCGACTGCCCAATAGATCTGATATTTTTGTGTGTGTGAAATGCGTGCTGCATAGAGAGTTTATTAATCATGGACTTTTGCTCCTGATAAACACAAAAGTGACGCAGCTAACTCTTTACATAAATTATTGTTATTAAGCTTGTGCAGTTGTATGATATTAAAAATGAGACAGTGTCTGATAGTTGAACGTCTTTTTGATTTTAATAACGTATAGCAATTATATAGACGACAAGCTCTAAACCTGTCGTCTGACGATTGTAGACACCAATCAAATCAAAAGGAAACTATGGCGATTTGATCAAGGCTATAAACCGAGGTTCTCATGAAGGGAATCTGCAGTTCCTACCGACTGAGCAAGCTGGTGTCGTGGTCAAAACAAGACATGAAGAAAAAGAAATCAAAATGAAGCAGGATCGGTTGGAAATAGGAATACTATTTCTGCATCGGATCCCACAAGGAACCTTGGAGACCTTATACCAATAAAGTTGGGGCAAAAATTGGACGAGGAATGATTGATACTAATCCTTATTGATCACTTGTATACAACGGTGTGCAAAGCTATAGAATTATTTTCAGTTTGTTTGCACAAATGGCTAACAGAAGGGAAATAAGTAAAAACTATTGTAGTGTGTGCTTTGTATTCGGGGCTGGCAACCGTTATGACATTCAGGTTTACTTAAATCCCTATGCGAAGTGTGAAAATTAAGAATGAGAATTCAAATTTATGAGCTTTATTTGGCAGCAAAGTGTATCGTGATAGAACCAATTATTTTAGGATTAGAGAGAGAGAGAGAGAGAGAGAGAGAGAGAGAGAGAGAGAGAGAGAGAGAGAGAGAGAGAGAGAGAGAGAGAGAGAGAGAGAGAGAGAGAGAGAGAGAGAGAGAGAGAGAGAGAGAGAGAGAGAGAGAGAGAGGCGAGGGGGATTCTTCATGACGCCAGAATGCGAGTTTACATTGCACCGTCAATTGCCTATCAAGTATCATGTAATCGATGATGAGCAATATGATATGGTATTATATACAATTTAGCCTATAGTGTTGACGTTGGACGCTAAGCAAAACTCTTACCCTTATCTCTACTGATGTATTGCATAATCTCCAAGCAGATACTTAGGTATAACACTTTTTGTTCTCTTTCATATTATATGTATTTTTAGAGTCTCTAGTTTTAGTACGGTGAGTGGTGTACCTTCGCCTTTGATATCATCGTTCATTTCGTTCGCTTCATTCGTTTCTTCATCCATTCCCTGAGGCCCTCCTCTCCTCCAATGTGTTGAGGACTCCAAGCTGGTCACTGATTCGGACCCCTTAAAAAGCAGAGGAAATGTAAACCACATTATTGTGGGGTTTTTTTTGTTGTTGTTTTTTTTTAAGTTCAAATGTGTTTTAACGATTAATATACTGCTGCAACAAATACTTTTAAAATAAAGCTGTAAAGTGTAATTAGTTCTTTGTTTTGTTGTGTGGGTTTCTTTTTCTTTGTTTTGGGAAGGGGGGTTAGCACATAGGATCATCTTTAAATCTCTGTTTACCGACGCCGTTGACTCGAAGTCCTCCAGATAATCCTGCTCAATTCGACTCTCGTCCATATGGTCCTCTCGACGCCCGCTGCTATCGTCATCGAAATGACGGTTCACGTTGTCATCGGTGCTAGACCAAATCCTTCTGCTATCAGCATCTTCAGCTCCGATATCGCATCGACTGTGACTAGGGACATTGTTGTCTTCATCATCATCGTCTGCGGCTCGTAAGGTAGACATGCTGTAGTCGTTCCCCTTCACTCCAGCAACCATGTCATCTAGGTCTAAACGATAAAAGTATGGCATTTTAATTTGATCGAAATAGCGCGAGCAACATATTTCGAACATTTAATACTCTTTATTTACCCATTTAAGAAACATAGATGGGGAAATAGATAGATAGATAGATAGATAGATAGATAGATAGATAGATAGATAGATAGATAGATAGATAGAGAGATAGAGATAGATAGATAGATAGATAGATAGATAGATAGATAGATAGATAGATAGATAGATAGATAGATAGATAGAGAGAGAGAGAGAGAGAGAGAGAGAGAGAGAGAGAGAGAGAGAGAGAGAGATAGAGAGATAGAGAAATTAATGGGAGGACATAAAGTTTGTCCCAACAGGTATAGAATTTAGAAAGAAACGCTTAGAGTGTCTGTTTTGCAATAGTTGGGTTGATCATTGAATAAGTAAAGACCTTACCACTATATATTATATATATCCACTACGGACAAATGAGTTTGTGCTCACTACCTGTGTGCGTGTATGTGTGTGTATGTGTGTATCTGTGTGTGTGTGCACGCGTAGCAAATCTTGTTAACCAACACTTCTTTTGTTTTGTTGTCGTGTGTGAATTTTTAATATATTTCAACTTCTTTATTATATAACTTATCATGTTATTTATGACAGTGTAATGGAAGTAAAGGACAATACAATTTTATCTTATCTTATCTCATCTTTTGATATTACAAATTTGCCGGACTCCAGGGCCATGCTGTTAAACCATGCTGTTTATTAACTAAGTTATTCCATCGACGGCCCGAAGCTGTTTATGTCAAATATTCAGCAACATATCTTCAAGTATCGTTCTTTAAATATTTTGAAATGTGAACACGGTGATCTAGACAGCCATTTTTTGTGCTCTCTAATTTGATAGAGGCATAGTCATACGAGCAGCATCTCAGTGTAGTATCTTATAGCTGTGTAGATGCTATAATATGTATAAACTTTCCAAAAGTGTCCTGTCAAGGTCAATTATTACTCGATAGCAAAGCGAGCTAATTTGAAACAATCAACTTATGTTACGTAAGCTTTTTGCAACATTGGAACAAACTATATGTCGTAAATAGGGGCAGGCTTGATTGCAAAACGTAAAAGGGATACCCAGGTACTGATACTTAAAAATTTTAAAAAGATATAATAAAAAATAGAATGATACGAAGTAAATGGTATAAAGAGCGCACGGGATATCGGGGTAGAGTAAGTTTGTGATAATTATATGTCCAGCTGTCGGAGGAAAGCACGGCATTGTAAGAATTTTTTTCATTTGGGATTTTTTTCAATTATGTAAAATAAGTTTTTTTTTATCTGCCATCTTGAAATTCTTAAGACGATTATTAAAAAAGGGATTAACAACAACAAAATAAATAAATAAATAATCAAATCAAATTTAAGAATTAATCAACATAAGAGTATGTACATATTTTTTTCACGTTCACGTCATTTTCAAGGGCCCTAATACATAAATATGCTGTATAGTCAAAGGGAAAAAAAAAACATCAAAGGAACGGATGCATCTTTTCAAAAGCTTTAAGTATAATTATGCTGTCTTCAAATTTCTGGATGGTAAACGTGTAAAATTAATGCCCAAATTGAAACAGCTGTACAAAACCTGAATCTTCGTCTTGTGCGCCCAAATCGTTTTCAAAACAAGCCCGGAAGTAGCTGTTGCTCTGTATCCAGGGGCTCGAACGATAGCCGGGTTGGCCCGGCATGGTGGTGCCCGGGCAGGAAATGGCGCGAGGCCTATGCGCAGAAACATAACAATATTCTCAGTCAGTAAACGATTGATTTCTCTGTCCCTTACCAGAGATTATAAAATTTAGGAGCAGATAAAAAAACACGATATAAAAGTCATCCAAAAAATATACACGTTCAAGACAAAACAATCGCTCCCTTTCCATGACAAAAAAAAACAACAACAAACAAACTTAGAACGCGTTCACGATTGATGTTTTCCCTCAATCCATACTAAAAAAATAGGCTACCGATCCTATAATTTTTTTCCAATCAAATTTATATTATTAAGTTTCCAGAAACTCGCCGCCATATTGCGCAGCTCGCACATATTTTGATGGAATGCAACTAGATGCTCTTTGTACACTTCCGAAGGACTGTTTGTGCTTCTGCGAACTCCATATCTTGTGGTCCTTTACCATTTCGACATAAGTGTTAATGTCAAACCGAAACAAGGTTTTTTTTTTTTAGGAATTGCTCACAACGTACGGCATTTCCATTCTATTTTTGCGACCAAAACAGGGATTATGTACATAGGAATGATTGAATTTTTCAGGCATTTCCACAGAATGACTTGTTACTTGGGTTGGCTGTGTAACATACGAGAGAGTAAAAACAAAGGGTTTTTTTTCCTTCCCCCGCACAGCCATTGGTTTTGGACGAATTTCCTCGATCTATATGCATGCATTTGTCTACATCTATCTTGGATCCCTCATGACATCTGTAATACTCTACATACCATCAACAATCAGTTGAATGAGAATTCGCTCATTCATTTAATAATGAGCAGAACCAATCAAGTCCCAGACAGCTGGGCTAAAAAAAGCGAAAGAAAATAAATCTGAGAGTAAGAAGGGTTCTCATTTTTCTTATTGTCAATTGAAAAAGAAACGACCCGTTGATTAAAAAAACAAAACAATCAGTCAATCCAATATTGAATATACAAGAGGATGAACATAAAAAGCACGTGTCTATACCCAGAATAGACCAGGGTCTAATTCTAGATCTAGATTTTTGTACGAGCAACAGCATATTGGCGTCTTAAAGTTAACATGTGAAACTAAAGATAATAACTAGTTCCTGAAACATTCGACCCAGAGCTAGAGTCTAGATTAAATTATTATATTTTCTTATTTAATAAGAGCGATATCATAGTATGAATGATAAAAAGGGGTTAAAGTGTAATAGGAAAATCTAGATTAGAAATCATATTAATCTAGATGTAGATCTATCTAGATGTTGGTTCTTACCTTCTAAATGTATGACCGGTTTCCATTTCTGGACAGTAAAGAATTTATGAGACTTGTAAACCATGCCAAAATTTGCTTTTGTTAAAATTCAAACCAAACCAAATTTAATTTACCCCACCCCATGTTAAACCTAGCTACGGGCCCATCACCCCCCAAGTTGCGTATTTTACACCAAGTGCATGCTGGATAATTTAATGTGGTTTCCTTTTCTTGTTCCAAATGATACGTAAATGCTCGACCCAAAGCGTCACTGTGTGTTCAATATCTACTTTTTAGTAGAAGCGAAAAACTAAATATGGTGTGCAATACATATTTCCAAATCTGAATCCAGGAGAGACGCCTTACTTTTTGGAAAACTTTGGGTGAGCAAGAGCCTGAATCAAAAGAGTTGGAATCCGTGGCTTTTAATCGCTATAAAGGAAGATGTATAAAATCATAAAGTAACAACCATAAAGTGCTTATTATGAAGCATCTTTCCCACTATGCTGCTCAAATTATTCGTATTTTCATCTTATCAAGCAATCGGTAAACTTGCATTTAGCTAAAAAGTAATGCAAAATAAATATTATAAATGTCCAGAATCCTAATAAGTTTAAGTAAATAGGTGGTACATTAAAAGCTGTATATAACGTAAATACTTAGAGACATTGTGAAATACTAGAAAAGAAACGGCATAACGAAATTTTAAAAAAAAATACTGTGTATAAATATTGAGATCATGGAGAAAAGCTAGTGAATAAATGTTACATTAAAAGCAATAGAATACATTACTCAGAGCCATATTAATAAAATACATTTGCATTTAAATAAATAGTAAAACAAAGGCAATGGCATTTATAACTACCCAACCCAGTTCAGTTATAGTCCGGTACGGTACAAACATGGTGCAACACAAACACTAGGATACTAAACGAGAGATTGCAAAGGGTTGTAAATACATGGTACAATACAAAAATACACAGAATGGATAATTAATGTATTAACCTCTGTTATAAGTTGATTAAAGTATTCTGTCAAAATGACATAGAATTAATGAATGATTTAAAAACAAGATTTTAGCTATTCAAAAAAGTGTAAACTGTCGGAGGCTAAAACAGTTGAAAAAAAAACTATTCCGTAAAATTATCAGAACCTGCAAAAGATTGCATACCATCTTAGAGGGACTCGGAGTTTGAATAATAGCGACTTACTGCTATATAAGTCTAGCTCCTTGATTAATAATTTTCCGAAATTATATTTTTTTCATAATCCGTGCCTTTAAAGAGAGCATTGCAATAGTAAATTATGGAGATATCAAAAGGCTGGGCTATTTTTTTTAAAGTGGCTTTTCATCCACAAGCGAACTAGTTCTCTTCAGCTCCAGAGAACACACTTTTATGATCTAACAAACATCTTTCTCCACACTTAAGTTTTTTCAATAATGACACTTAAATATTTAACTTCAGCTGATAGAGGAAGTGTTTCACAAGTTTTATTATATCACTAAGAGTAGGCTACCAGTTAGAATCTCAAAGAACACGGTAAGGCAAAATTTGTTTAAAACATTTTAAAAATTGACTATTAAAAGCATGGACTACAACGACCTATGTAATGGCGGAGACGGCAATTTAAATTTACTAATGTTATTTTCTCTATTCGGTCGAACAAATAATTAGTTGTTTTTTTTTTCTGTTTTTTTTTTTGTCGTCCTAAACTGATAACAGACACAATAGATACAAGTTACTGTTATAATTATATAGAGAATACAGTCATAATTGTTAAAAGAAACAATACGATGGCTGATAACAGCATCTATCTATCTATCTATCTATCTATCTATATATATATAAATCTATATATATATATATATATAAATCTTCTGATCAATCATGTACGAAAGGAGTAATATCTTAATATATATATATATATATTTTAGTAGAATCGAGGGATTCTTCTCAAAAGGCTCGAAGACGGCTCAACCTATAATTATGAAATTTTCACAGAAGCTACAGCTAATTTAATACTTTGTTTACCTGGTCTGCTTACGAAGATTTTGATAATAATAAAATTATGAGATGGCCAGCTACTCCTAATTAAATACCGCAGTTGTTGCAAGAGATGCGTGTAGTATAATATAATTATTCTAATGAAATAAAGCATTTCAATTATTATTATTAGAGGTCATCAGTTAAATATATCGCACGAATACACAAACAAATAAAAAATACATAGATAGATACAAAATAAGTAAATATTGGAATGGTAACTACGGTTACAATTATGATGAAAAAGATAATAATCATTATAAGGATGATGATGATGATGATGATGATGATGATGATGATGATGATGATGATGATGATGATGATGATGATGATGATGATAATGATGATGATGAGAATGATGATGATGATGATGATGATGATGCTGATGATGATGGTGATGATGATGATGATAGCCATGACCTTAAAGATTATGATGGCAGGAGAAAAAAGGCATTCACAAAATCTTCAATTAAACAATATGCAAATAAGTGAAACAATGATTGAATAATTCTCAGTCTTAGTACATTTAATAGTAAATAACATTTTAAAATTTGTGGGTGAATGTGCATACAGTCACAACGGTGTTTTCTCAGCTCCCTTAATTACTGATTTAAATTTTAAAACATTTTGCATAAGGCCCACATTTTCTCTGAACGAACAATCTGCTTTCTCAACATTTCGAGATCTCTTTCCCTACAACGTATCTTTTGTATATTTCATATGTTAAGAAGTTTAACGTCGGTTTAACTTTATTGAACTAACATCAGTCTGTAGATAAAATATTTAGTCAATAAAGCAATGAAATCTGAAACGTTGTCATTTCTGGTCTCGGCTTCATTATTTCGTATTACACGTTTTTACTCCAATTTGAAAAAAAGGAGTTTGTGGGTATTTTTCATTTATTAGATGTTCTAAACTGATCCGGAATTGCTTGACATGATGGCAATTCCAAAATGGATATTCTGCTGATTCTGAATACCGGTTGCAAAATGAACAGTTTCATCTTGGTCAGGAATGCATTTCGCTACGGATTTGCTTGTTGTTAATATATTGTGCGAAATAAATTCGACACTGAAATCATCGTAATTTTGTGTCTTTCGTAGTGTACTTAAAAATTTTAAAGATGACTTTTTATTGAGACGAACGTTCAACCGATTCTTCAACGTTTTCAAGCCATTTGTGGATTTTTTTTTACTCAAGAGTTTTTTTTTATAAGTTATCCGTGCACGCTTATTAGGGTTGAATATGTTTTATGAGATTAGTTGCATTGCTCTAACTGTTGATTTTTGCAAGTTCCTTGTCAGCCTGGTCCTGTATCGTTTGATCGCCATGATAATTCCCAAATATCTTACATAGTTTGTATTCAGTTGTGGGAACGTTGCTCTAAAATCTACAAATGTAGGTAGGCTTCATTGTTCATCAGTTGTACGATATAACTATAAGTTATCTCGTGTTGAAAGAAATTTTTATATGCAATACACCTTCCTCCATTTTTGTATATTTTCATTCTAGAGAAAGCTAGTGTTTCTCGGTTTTTGTTTTTTACTCAATCATCAATGTAGTCAATGCGGACAGGTTGTCCAGCCACAAAGCGTTATTTACATTTCGGGCTTTTATTGTAGCTTTGAAATCTATATGGAGGAATTTTATTTATTTTTTTTGGACGAAATCTCCTTCCATGGAGCGGTGCTGTTTTAAGTTTTATAACCCGTGTAAGTTTTAAAGGTTTGGTAAAAAGGATTAAGTCTCACATTCCTAACCCACCTTTTTCTTCAGTTTGTGTTACAACGGCCCCATTTCAATTTACTTCTTTTGCCATCCCATAAAAAGCTCAGCCATGTTTGTTTTATGAGCTCGAACATTTCATCTGAGGGATTTGGTAGGGATGTAAGAATGTGTATTATTTTGGATAGTATATTTTTTATAACCTTTACTTTACCAATCGGTGTCAGATTTCTTTACTGTCAATTTTTCAAATCTCGTCTCATGTTATTTAGGGTTTGGATCGTGTTATTATTTGTTATATAGTGTATATCGGTAGTAAATTGTATACCTAAAGCTGCAAAATTTGGAGAGTTCCATTCATTCTTAAACCTGGGTACATTTCACATTCGTTCAGAAGATGTATACAATGGGTAAAGGCTTCTTTGGGTCCGCCGAGAAATAGAGATGTGCCATCGGCACATTGAGATACATGTATCTTGATTTCCATTCCCATTATCTTATATCCTTTAGCATCATCATCCTGCGAACCATTTTGATCAGAATTTCTCCAACGATGACGAATGTGTAAGGAGACAACATATCCCCCTGCCTAAAGCCCCTTTCTATATTGAATCATTCAGTGACGGTGTTGTTAATAATTACTCTTGGTTTGATTTGGTAGTTGAATAGTTTAATCCACTTTACTGTATATGCCTACATTGAAGAAACGCAACGAGTTGAACATTACATACAAAATAGTGCCAGGATCAAGGCGTCCAAAAGTAGAAGGCAAAGTCACTGAATATTATAATTATATAAAATTGCAGCAAGAATCAAAGTGATTTTTTTTTAAACATCTTCGAATCGCACTGCGCACCTATTATTCAGCAACAATAAATAATCAAATATCTGATCATTTATGAATAATTATTTTCAAAGGTAATCCAAAATAGTGCGCACATAAATAGGACAGTAACTGTTTACATTTCGCAGTGTAGGTTGATTGTATGGCATTGAAAAGTACTCTCTCTCTAAGTATCATTCTGTCCAATCTAGGCTTAAAAATCAAAGTGTTAGAGTGTCAGAAGTTAAGGTTTCTTCTCTGAAGTCTCTCTGTTATCTAGCTCCCCCATGAGTTTCTACACACTAGGCTTAAAAAACAAAGTAAATAAAATCACTTTTACCCTTGGTGTGCCAAAATCTGTTCACTTGTTTCAATTCGGTGACTCGACCTTCTATTTTTGGACGCCTTGATACTGACACTATTTTGTATTAATTAATGTTCAATAGCAATATCGGCCACCAGTTGTTTTTTTTTTTATATGTGATCAGCCCTTCGCGAAGTGTCTGCGGGAGGATACCGGTGTCAAAGCTATAGTTTATAGAGCTGATCAAAAAGCATTTATATTCCTCCAGAAAAACTTAGCAAAACTCCACTGTAAAGCCACTGGATCTCAGGATTTTATTATTTTTCATATTCTTTAGGACTTGAGTTGCTTCATGGTATCTATCTTTCCTCTTACTAAGTTCATTTCTTCATCATTGAGTTTCGGGATGTAGTTATTCAGTCGATAGTTCAAATTCACCCTTTGAAGCAAATACTGCCTCGATTTATATAAATTCTCATAAAAACGTTTGACCTCATTCGCACCTCTTCGTTATCTTCTATTTCAACGTACTTAAGCATTGTTAAGAGAAGTCATGCTTTTTTAGAAAAAATGTCTCCGCTCAGGATTACAGAAGTACCGAGTTGCTTTTTCACCTCCTCTTACCCATCGTGCCTTCAATCGTATAAGAACTCCTTCGAGGCCTTTGGTCCGTAGCTGTACTTGTTTTCTTTTTCGATTTGTAATACTGAACTTTGCTCATTGTCTTTCTGACTTATGCTTTCCAATTCATCCTCTAATTGCCCTAGGTTGAAATTTCTACGCTTGTTTAGGTATGTAGAACTTTTAATAGCGACACCACGGATTTCCATCAGGGGCATTTCCCAAAATAATTAATTAGGATTTATGTAGAACTGAAAGTCCTTATCGCACACGCTATCTAAATTTCCTCTGTTAAAAGGCGAGGCTGGATAGTAACATTTGGTATTGCGTAGTTTCTTCTACACTTTCAATAAACATCTCGTCGTAGAGTAAGCTATTGCTAAAGTTTCTTCTACACTTTCAATAAACATCTCGTCGTAGAGTAAGCTATTGCTAAACTTCCAAAAAGTTTTACCTCTAGCCGTATGTGGTAGTTTCAAGGATAATGTGACTATAGAGTCATCCGATTTATATCCTAACTCTATGGTTTGGTCTACTGAGTAGGGTAGTCATGAATCTGATATCAAATAGAAGCCAAGACGACCCATTTGAACGGTATTGTTGCCAAATATGATTCGTCGCAATCTAGGATTATTAATTTGTCGGTAATTTTTTTTTACCGTCTATTTAAGAATGTAAAAGTAAATCCCAGTCGCCAGTCAAAATGACATGTTCATTGTTTATTTCTTTAATAAGTGAAGATAGAGTCATACATAAATTAGGTTCATCCTTATTAGAGCAGATAGAGCCGTAAATAGATGCCAATGTCATCCTGACATTTTCTAGAGAAATATCAAGAAGGATATGATTACCTCTTTTGTCTCTAATGGATTAGTGTACCTACAGTTGGACGTTGTTAAATAAAACGGCTGTCCCCCTAGCTTGTGATGTGAAGGAGCCGAAGAAAGCAGTATATCCCCATAATAACATTATAATATAATATTATAATTATACACAATAGCAATACCTTGCTTATCAAAAAGAACCATGAGTCCAGTTATGTTTGGCAGTCTGCTTCCCCAGCCCTGGGAGCAGTGGATTGTGTTGTGATAAGATTCTTGATGCGCTAAGCTAGACCTAGAAAGCTTTGAAGTTGAAAGAGAGAGAGAGAGAGAGAGAGAGAGAGAGAGAGAGAGAGAGAGAGAGAGAAGGGAAAATAGAGAGTGAGAGAGAGAGAGATAAGAGAGAGAGAGAGAGAGAGAGAGAGAGAGAGAGAGAGAGAGAGAGAGAGAAGGGAGAGAGAGAGAGAGAGAGAGAGAGAGAGAGAGAGAGAGAGAGAGAGAGAGAGAGAGAGAGAGAGAGAGAGAGAGAGAGAGAGAGAGAGAGAGAGAGAGAGAGAGAGAGAGAGAGAGAGAGAGAGAGAGAGAGAGAGAGAGAGAGAGAGAGAGAGAGAGAGAGAGAGAGAGAGAGAGAGAGAGAGAGAGAAGAAAATAACGTGTCTTTAAAAAAAAATATAAATCAGTCATTGAGAGTGTGATCTGCTTTGCTGTGGTCTGTTGGAGAGGAAATGCAATACACCAATAATATGTAAACTAGACAAAAGTATCTCGAAATGTCATAAAGTTTGTAAACCCATATAATATTTCCCCTATGTAGATATGCTATATTAATTTTATGTAAATGTCAAATTAAGATTGTTTCAATTTTAAAAGATGAAAACCACCATCCTTATAGCCATTTAAGTTTTTCTGAGCACTTGAGGAGACCAAAGGCCTTACAATGTAGACTTGAAACGTACAAAATTTGTTTCTGCCTAGAGCACTTAAACTTTTGTAAAAAATGTAATGCTACTTTCTTTTTTAGACCAATTTGCTATGCAAGCTTTTACTACTACTACTACTACTACTACTACTACTACTACTACTACTACTACTACTACTACTACTACTACTACTACTACTACTACTACTACTACTACTACTACTACTACTACTACTATGATAATAAATCGAAGAATGCGCACAACGCCTTAGATAATTATATCCTGCTTGTATCTAATGAGATCATGCAGACCAGACAGGATAGGGTTGTCTCGAATCTCCGCAACGAGGAGAAAAGAGCTCTTCGAGAGCTGCGAGAAAACCTTGACATCACCATCAAACCAGCTGACAAGGGCGGGGCTGTCGTGGTAATGAATACCACTGACTATGTTGAAGAGTGTACTAGACAACTCAACAACGATCTATATTATAGGAAGTTTGAATCAGACCCCATAAATGGGCACATCAAGGAAATCAGCAACATGATTGATAAAGGTGTTAGAGAGAGGGAAATTGATGCTGAGACAGGCAAAGCCCTCCTTGTGTCCCACCCTACCCCGGGAAGATTTTATATCCTCCCTAAAATCCACAAAGAAGGGAACCCTGGGCGGCCCATCATAAGCGGGAATGGGTCCCCCACCGAGATTATATCTCAATTTGTGGATTTCCACATGAAGGATCTGGTTAGACAGTTACCTTCATATGTCCAGGATGACATGGACTTTCTTCGCAAAATCGAAGAAATCAACGCGTTATATTATTATTATTATTATGATTATTATCATTATTATTATTATTATTATTATTATTATTATTATTATTATTATTGTTATTATTACATGTATTATTATTATTATTATTATTGATGCTGTTATGAGTATCGATATTTGTGATAACTCATGTAATAACTGTCTATACCGTTCTGTTTTGCTTTGCTGTATTTACGGCCCATCACATGTGCCTTTAAAGGACTTTATACTTAGTATCATGTCACATCTTTGTCTTCTACAATACTTGGAATTTTTAGTTGTTTGATGCGCTCTTCATGTGGGAGATTCAGTTATCTTGGTAATACTAGTTTTGTAGCTATCCGCAGCACTCCCTCGAGTAAGTTCTTGCCCTTCTGGTGTCTTGGGGACCAAATTACATTGGCGAATTCTAGATGTGGTCTAACCAGTGCGGTAAATAGCATCCAGTCCTGGTGATTTTGATGGAGCCAGTGATTCTAGTCTCCCAAGTATTGATTCTCTGGTGAAGACATCTCTGATTTGACCTTCCTCTCTTCACAGCTGGGCATGTTCTGAGTATCCTCTTGCAGAAGAATCTGTTGAGGGTGTTTGATTTTTCTATATTTTTCTATTTTTCTATATTGCTAGTAAAAACGTTTCCCTCCTCATCCATCAAGTCAGCAACTACCTGTTTAGTTTTCAACTTGCTGTTTGCATTAGCGTAAAACGCCTACAGGCTACTGTGCTTTCTTACAAGCTTGGCTCCTTGCTCTGGAATACATTTATTAGTATTCTCCTTCTTTTGTCTCCATGTTTCTTTTATTATTATTATTATTATTATTATTATTATTATTATTATTATTATTATTATTATTATTATTATTATCGAAAACCGAAAGTAGATCGGGTGACTCGTGATGACGCAGAAGTTGTAGGCTAGACAGCCTAAAGAAACCATCGGTCCAGCACGCCCAGTAGTAGCCTAGCTTACCAGTTACCACATGATGACACACTGCTGAAATAGCCCAGTTGAACCGGACTTATAACCACAGCTAATCCGATTCTTCAAGGCCTAGCAATCCGATTAATTTTTTTTTACCGTAAAAATAAACAAAGGAAGTACCATTGAACATAAAAAAGAATGAACACCCGCAAATGATTCATTAGTCAAAGGGACGCTAAAAGAATACCGGTGGAAATGATTAATTATTTCTAATGTTGTCAAAGTATAGGATCCCCACAGAATCATTGAAATAACTGTTTAACCAAGTCTAGATTCCGAACTCCACCCAGCCCAATGACGAAAAATCACCCCATTTGAAGCTGTTCGTTGATTGGTCCTGATCTGTGGTGCTACGCTGAATGAAAACAACCATGGCTGATCAACAAACTTGGTCTACCAGGATTGATGATGCAGGTAATGTCTACAATGACATTATGGCAACAAATCAAGACGGAATGTCGTTCGACTCTATGGATGGTAAGAAATACAATATTTTAATTAAATTAATTGTCGATAAGTTCAGTGTATTTAATCCAAATCTAGATTCTTACCCCTGGATCTAGATCTAGATTTCTAGATCAACTCATACAGTCATAGCATCTACTTCTTAGTTTACTATAATCCCAGTCACAACATCGTGGCTAAAGATGAGTGCCAGAGCCTGAAGCCTTTAAGTTACCAATATGAGGGTGAACAGGCGTAAGTGGTAGAGCGTTTTTATTCCAAGCGGGAAGTCCGTGGGGTGAAGCGATTGAGAACATAATATGTTGGATTTCGCCCTTCATTATTTCATAGGTTGGGTTGGTGTCACCCAGAATGATGGTGAGTGAGATAGGAGACTTTGTTTTCGCATGACCTTGTATGGGGTTCCTCAGGAGTACCTCTAAAAAGTCACATCAATATACTATGATTAAAAACTCAGAGAGAGAGAGAGAGAGATCTCTATTTGTTAAGAGAAGAGTCA
Organism: Elysia chlorotica; assembly: GCA_003991915.1. NCBI lineage: Eukaryota > Metazoa > Mollusca > Gastropoda > Plakobranchidae > Elysia > Elysia chlorotica. The sequence goes on from RQTK01000009.1 coordinate 486,592, forward strand.
GGATTCCTGGTAACCTACAATCTAATCTAGTATTCCTGCGATAACAATGTAACATGTTCAGCTATAGATAAGATAGCCTATTATACTGACATTAGTCTTAGGACTCATTGCTTGGTTGGTTGGTTGGTTGGTTTAACGTCCAACAGCAGCACTATATAGGCTATATTGTGGACAGGCCCCAAGATGAACGTCTGACAATTTTATGTGCTGCCACACACGAGACAGGGGATACCATGACTCTTGTCTCAGCCGATCACATTATACTGACACCGACCCAACCAGTTGTGAACGCAACAGCCAGGATTTAAACTCAGGATTTTTTGTATCGGAAGCCGATGTTCTACTCTTAGACCACCACGCCCCCCAGGACTCATTGCTGTATAAGTGTATTGCGTACGCTTTGTAGGAGTGGGATATATATAAAAATAGGGGATAGCTTCTTTCTGAGCCAGCTCGTTATGCAAGCCTTGAAAACCTGATATATTAAACACTCGACATTTTATTCAATTTGAGCCAGTAAAAGCTAGAAACTTAAGACCAAAGTTAGGGAGTTTAGGGTCACAGTCGCCTATCTCGGCTTTTTTGACTGGCGATGGGTGGCATTCGATTTTAAAATCAGTCAGCCAACCCATGGAGAGAGAGAGAGAGAGAGAGAGACAGACAGACAGAGCGAGTGTGAGTTGAGTTGGTTGCTTAACATATCCCCATCCGCATGGTATGCATGTTTAACTCTTTCCACTCCCAAGCTTATTATTCCCTTGAACTACCAATCAACAGAGTGTCCTTTGATGCGAGTGGAAAGAGTTAATAAACAATTGAATACAATCTAGAATCGCTCCCTGTGGTTTTTTAATCAAACAAGAACCAATAGAATTAAAAAAAAATAACAACAAAAGACAGGGAGTACAGCTCGCAGGTATTTTAATTCATTTTTAATAAAGAAAAAAAAAAGATAGGGAATATCTCCCACCCACCCATTTGATCGCCCACAGGTTAGGGACCACAAAACTCAAGGAACTATATTTTAGATCTATCTAGATTTAGATTCTTAGATATGTCATTACAAAATACAATCTTCTAACTACCCATGCATATTATTATTAGATGTGCTCAGAATTTTTTGTCCCAAGCGTAACATAAGCACAATTGTAATTTTCTGATTTAACACTGTTCTTGTACAATTTCAGATCTAGATATTATCAACTATATAAATGGAGAGCTGGAAGGTGACAGCGACCCATTTATCAATGGTCAAAACTTGGACCTTGGCCTTGACTCTGCTTTGGGTCTAGAGCTAGATCAAAATCTAGCATTTGACTCCTCTATCTCTGCTGATGGAGATCTGAGTAATTACATTGTCTCAGACCAGCAGCTCGGCAGTGGCGATAGCACTTTGGACATTAAGCAAGACCCAGAGCAGCTGCAGTCATTTCAGTTTGAACCTTCGGTGGTGACACAGGGCGACTTAAACTTTCTGCAATCAGAGTTTAAGCCAGAGCCGTCTGGTCTACCCAGAGAGTTAACTGCCCTGCTGCAACAGGAATTAAAACCGGAAATTCAGCTTCCTATTCAGCAAGAGACTAATATTATAACCTCAACAACTGCTGCACAACTAGAATTGCTGAACAGTGTCGGTCAGCTTTCTCAAACAGCAGCTCTCAACAGACTGCTTGAATTAAACAATGCTGCGACTCAAGCTCAGAAAAATCAAGAGGTAAGTAAAATAAAAACAGTTTTTCCCAGACAAAGTCACAAACTGACACTCATAAAAATAATTCATTGTGATAAAATCATATTGTATAAAAATAAAAACAGTACAACTGTTTTTAGATGTCTCTCATAAGAAATAAAATATTTCTAAGACATTTTAGGTAAAAAAAAACCCAACAAACTTTCTTCCTTTTTATTGTGGAGCATTTTGTTATGATTTTCAGGCATCAAGATTGTTAGCTCTACAACAGCAGCTGAGAAAAAGACAGCAGCTTCAACAATTAGCTGCTGCTCAGCAGGTAATATTAGGCAGCTTAATTTTTTTGTTGTTGAGGTAGAACAATATATAATCATGAGGTAATCAATAGTGCTTACAAGAAGATGGGCATTTATTTTGAGTTTCTTGCGACCTCAGAAATTTAGTAGAAATTCCTAAAAAAAAACAACTTTGTTATCGACTTGGACTTTTTAATGTAGCCATTATCCATCTTCTATAGCCTACTTCTAAAAGCTACATACCTATTATCCATCTTTCATAGATTACTTCTAAAGCCCAATAAAAATTTATTTTGGAACACATTTAAACCAATACCATTGAATGCAAGTTTAAAATGTTTTGAGAACATTTTCCCTGCCCAGTCTCGTGTGTAGCAGCACATACAATTTTCAGACGTGTCTTGGGGTCCGTCCCTATATAGTGCTGATGTTGGACATTAAACTAACTTAACAACAAAACACAACAGATCCAGATGACATCTTATTTTTATGATTATTTCCTTGCAGCAACTTGGCGCTCCATCTCTCAATCAATCTACCACCACCACAGCAAAAATTGGAAGCCACCAACTTAAGCTTATTTTACAAAAGCCTTCTGGGATCAGTTTGGCTAGTCAAGGATGTGGTCCCGTGAGCATTCAACCACAGGTAAAGAAGTAGGATTTATGTTCTTTTTTTTTATTAGACTATAACTCGACTCCTCAAACTTATTTCATTTGAAGGGTGTGCATTGATTCGCAAACAAAATTATTTTTATTCAGATGAGATTCAAAATAACTTTTGGTGAGATGTCATCTTTATAATGAAAAAAAAAACAACCCAAGTAAACAGAAAAGATACTAACAATTCCTTGTTGTTTTTATGGCATATATTGATTTGAAATTTTGTATTTATTTCTTCTTCTATCCCTTGTTTGGAGCAACCAACTCTTGCAATTTCCCTTTATCTTCTGCTTTCCTTAAAATTTTACAGTATTCCCTGACCCCTGTGTAATGTTATCCTCTTATTTCCTTCTCTGTTTCTCTTTACTTGCACCATTTCTTTTTAGATTATTTTGGCTAGGCCTATGGAACTTGTGACATGCCTAAACCTTTAAGTTAAAACCAAGAGCCAAAGTTTGAAGGGCACAAATAAGGGAAACAATTTTAATTTTTTACTTGCAGCAGCAGCAACAGCCAGTGCAAGTTGTGGCTAAACCTCGTATAATACAGTCTATTCAGGTTTGTAATCACAATCAAAACCATATAAATGGACTTAATATAGCATTCCTCCTTTTATATTTTATATTTTCAACCCCAAATTTTTCATGTTTTGTTGTAAATGTTGTTAATTTTATAAGGTGTTGGTTTTAAGAAGTATTAAACACTCAAAGTTGGCTTTAGCAGCAATTCTGATACCTGTATTTTCTAACTTAGCCTTTTCCTTGAACTCGAATCATTTCAAAAAAAAAATTTGTTTAACTTCACTAACCAGAAAGGTAGAGGGACCTAGCAAATATCCTGTCCTAGCTCAGTTTTCAATTTTAACCCTTTATATCTTTTGCTCTGGTTAAAAAGCTGAATATTAACTTTTCCAAATCCATAATTTTTCCACAGCCTCAGCAGCAGCAACAGCAGCAATCTGTATCCCTTGCACAGCCTGTCTCGTCTACCCAGTTGAACCTGCAGCAGCTGCAGCAGGTTACTCTTTTTGCCCTTTATGCACTACAATTTTTAATCACTGTCCGGTAGTCCTGTTCCCACTCGCACATTTTATTTTATTTGAAAAATTGTTTAGGTGCATTTCATATATTTTGTTTGTTCTAATCAAATGAGGCCTTTTCTTATCTATTAGATAAAGGTTTTTATTTTAGTTTGCAACATACATTTCCATTACATTTTTTTAAAGGAAATATTTGCAACCTAGTTCTAGTCACTAGTCTAATTTCTTAAAAGAAAACAATAGTATTATTAGTTCAATGCTTAATTTTCAGATATCCTTTTAAAAAGTCCTGATTTAAAATTTATGTCTATGAGCGAGATTTCAACATTATAATAATTTTTTGTTTGTTTCTTATTCCAAAAAAGTGAAGAAACTATTGAATTAAGCTAAGGTGGCTTGTTCCATGAAGCATATATATTTGAAGCTGAAGCTGTACAAAGTATGTGGCAAATGTTAACTCATTTCACTGCTTTACTCTTTTTCCTTTTTTTTTTTCTTTTCGTTTATTGCAAACTTTCTAAAAACTTTAGCATTTTTCCCTTTATCAGCTCCTGCTGCAACAGGTTGTGAAAGTATCCCAACCCTCAGAGCAGCATTCTCAACAGCAGCAGCAGCAACAACAGCTGCTCAACACAAGTGCCAACATCATTACCTTGAGTTCGAATCCATCCTCTTTAAACACTGTCAGTACCACAAGCACTACTCCTTTACAGACTCTAGTCACCAGTGGCAACACCATTCTCACCACAAGCATCCCCTTGCAGGTTAGGTTTTATTTTTGTGCAAAACTTTTATCCTCCCACCAATCTCAGATGTGTTAGTTATAATAACACTAGAATAAATCTGAAGGCTCCACCCATGACTTCATTTCAATTTTACCAGACTAAAACAAATTTGATTATAATGTAAGGCCGACCAAAATTAACAAATTTATCATAAACCACAAAATTACTTTCAGCTGCAGATAAATTTTTGCCCTGTGTAAAGCAAAAGAAAGGGGTATATAGCAGATTTTTACAAAATAAGTATAAGGACGTGGTGCTAACTTTCAAGTTCCATTGCAGATATTGTGTTAATAAATTCTTTTTTTTTATTATTTAGATGTATTGTTTGTCTATTAAAAATATCTCCAGCGACATTTTAGTTTTGAGGTGTCAATGATATCTTGATGTTTTAAACATATTTTGTTATGTTAAACAAGCATGCAATCTTGAAATTGAAATCGTTAAATACAAATAATTTTATGTTTGAAAAAACATACGCATTTTAATCATATGCAGTAACAATGCACTTACCTTTATCAAATCCAGGACTAAAATTACTGATGTTATATAGAAAACTTTATATTTAAATTTTGTAAAAAGTAAACATTTGTAGCTAAAGTTAAATACAATGACCAGCTTTTCAAGACCTTTAATTTGATGTAGCTATATTGCAGAATTTTTCCCCAATCAAAAATTGAAATTTCTCCAAGTTCATTTGTGAAACCTGCCATATGCTGCTGATTGAAATTTTAAACTGACTTAACAGTTAATATGTTTTCAAAATCACCAAAATATTTCTTGTATGACGAATACCATTTTTTCCTTCTTCTGATTAGGCTTTTTTCATACCCCGAAGTTATGTCCGCCCGTATTCTTACTTTGCATGGGCAACCAGTTTGATCTTGCCATCAAACCTTATGTCGGTAGAGATGTACTATAAATGCTCTTATCAAAGTATCCAAATTTGACGCACAGTCTGTTCTCAACCAGTATAAAAATTTTCTCCCAAGCTGTCTTTTTGTTGTAAATCTTTCAGTTTGATTAACAACTTTTTAAGCCAATATTGATCAAATTTCAATTGGAATCAATTTTTCTTTTATTGAAATATTAAATAACTACTCTACTTCAAGACAGCCAAAGTCAAAGTGTCAGGGATAGGCTGGTAAAAAAAAAAATCAAAATCAATAAATCATTCTTCACAGTATCATACTGCACTTTAAAGTAGGTGACAAGTCCATGATTGTGCTGTAGCTCTTTCTTCTTCATATCAATCCCACTCTTTAAATTGTTCATACAAGTTAAATTCATGGATGTGACCATTTAAAGATCACATTTCAGCTTATTTTACATACTATAAGGATAAAAAATAGATGTTGGGTTGCATATTGAGGCAGAGTTGAAAAAAAAACATTTCTTAATAGAGATCGGATTTAAAAAAATTTTTGATGGCGTTGCATTGTCTAGATCAGGGAGGCCACTTTTCTAGAAATTATCGTAATTCCGGAAATATAATTTGGGTTGGGATCCTCCAAAAATCTTTCTGCGACCCCGCCATATTTATTTTTTTTTTCTGGAAAAAAACCCTTGTTACTATGTGCCTTTCAGCCCTCATTGCTTGCACAAAGCCTAGATCCTCAGTCAAAAGGACAATTGTTTTTTTTTTTTTTCAACTTTCTCATGAGAGATCTCCATCTCCGAACCCAACTAGCAGTTAACCTGCGATTTCCGAGGTCACATAAAAGTGAGAATTATAGGCTTTTAATAAAAAAAAAATAGGCCCTTCTAAAGGACTCCGCAGCTTATAGCAAAACAATTTTGTTTCTGGTTATTATACAGCTGCAGTTAATTGGTCAACTAAATCGCCAGTAGAAAAAGAAATTTACTCAAGTTTGCTAGCACAGAAAAGAAAAGCAAAGAATGTAGCCCTGGGGTAGAACATTTGCTTCCGCCGTAGGAGGTTCGAGGTTCAAGCCCAGGTGATTTCGCCCCCTACTGGTTGGGTTGGTGTCAGTTTAAATTGACCTGTCTCTTGTGAGACAGCATATGAACTTTTCAGAGGTCAGTCTTGGGGTTTATCCACAATATAACCTATGTAGTGATGATGCTTGATGTTGGAAATTAAACCAACTCAACTACAACTTCATTGTTTATTAAAATTGCATAATACTGTTTTATTGGCATTGGCACAGCCGTTGACCTCGTCCGGGTTACCAATATTAACCATCTGATCGACATCGTTTCTTTTTCTGAATAATACCGATATGTCCATCTTTATTCGGTCCTCCTCGTCTTTTCTGACAAATTGATTCCTGCTATGCTGTTTGATCTGACTCAGATCTATTGCCTTTTTTAATGACGGAACCTTGGCCAAACCACTTTTGAACCACTACAGATAGAATAAAAACTGTTGCAGGTTTGAAAACTGTAGACTTTGGTCTTTCATTTAAAATGTCTTTTTCACTGCTTACGTGTATATGCGAACTGACTTTTTACAAATTGGTAACGGTATGTTACGAAAAATAGCTTTTTGGGTGGACTGCAAATTTTTTTCCTCTTTTTTCACTTTTTGTCACCATCATCACTGCTCTCTAGAAGGACAAAAATCTTGAAAATTTTCAGCTGATTCCCCTATTTTTCCACTTTTAAAGTTCCGGAAATTTTGACACGTTTAGATAGGATGAATTAAAAATAAATTATTATATGATTTTTGTGTCTTTAGGTTGTTGATGGAGACAAAATGCCTATCAACCGCCTGACTTCTGCCCCAAAATTAAAATGTAAGGGAGAAAAGCGAACAGCCCATAATGCCATTGAAAAACGTTATCGACTCAGCATAAATGACAAAATTGTGGAGTTAAAGAATCTCGTTGCTGGTGTAGAAGCAAAAGTAAGTATACTGAAAACTGAAGTTTATAGTTGGCAGAAATCGTGACAATGCTTAATTTTTTATTGTTTAAGACATATTCATTTTCGCTGTAAATATTGCACTGATTGGACTTTCTATGCTCTGAATATAAATTAATTAATTTAACTGCTTTAATGGCTTAGAGATAGTTTATTTAAATCAAACTTTTTCTCTTTTGGGAGGCAGTTTTAATATGAAATAAAGCTTTTTCTCTGAGTAACATGTGTCAGATCACGCACTCTTATTTTAAGATTTCCAGACCAGCTGGAACAAATTTTTGCATTGAATTGAATGATAGTTGTAAGGGTTTGGTCTCTTTGTAACAAAGTTTATTTATTTTACTCACTGTTTCTCATATCTAATCATTTTAATCAAGGCTTAATATTATTTTGTTTTGAAATTTTCTGCATGCAGCTGAATAAATCCGCCATTCTGAGGAAAGCTATAGATATGATTCGTCACCTTCAGAGAGACAATAACAAATTACGACAAGAGAATGCTCTTCTCAGGATGGATTTGAAAAAGCACAGTAAGCTTCAACTTCCGACTTGTGTATTTTCTTCTAAGTGCTCAAAATATTTTGGTTATAATTTTTTGGCAAGGGCTTTTAGAGAAAGTGGGGGAGAGGGGTTCATTTAATTGCTTATAGATTAATATGTTATGGTCCTGATTTCAAATGAAGCACATTTCCTGCAAGTAATCCCTTTCTATTTTTAATGAAGAGATATAATAAATAGATTATTTTTTGAAAGAGCAAGTACTTTCCTATTGTAATAACTTTGGCTTATTTATTGAACCAAGCATTAACCATTCTCTTATTTTGTGTGTGTGCAGATATCATCCCAGAAGTGGAGACCGTGAGTCCGTCCATGACTCCACCATATTCAGACAGTTCTTCCCCAGTGAATAGCCCCTCAGCATCAGACCAAGATCCAATGGAGAGTCCTTCCGCTGATGAAATGACTTGCATAAATGGTACATTGAAAGAAAAGTCAAGATTTTTAATAGCAAATATGTCAGTCAAAACAATCACATATGTGCCAGCCACTACATATAATAAATATTTAGTTCGTAGTATATCGATGGTATTCATATAAAAATTGGGCTTTATGTCGATCACTCAGTGCTTGCTGCCATTTTTGGCAATAAAACCCGCTTAGCACAGACGTTTACTGGGCCCATTCACCTTTATAACGTACCTCGGTCCTTTGGGCCAGTTTGTACACTGAGATCGGCCTAGCCTCTAATAAACTGGTTGATTGATCGTTCACTTGGGGCTCTTTTTGGTTAATGTGGTAAATAGTGTAAAATAGTGCTTCCGTCGATCAGTCCATCCAGGAACCTCTTTGCTCTGTTTATCGGTGTTAGGAGATTTTTTGGGCGATCCGTTATTTAGACTGATTTAGACTTTAACCATTTTTTGTTGTCAAAAGCCAGTTCCCTCACATTTCACACTCTTGCAGGGTTAGACAAATAATTTCATATTTTGTACAAGTGATTTTTACTTCACTAGGTCTTGACTGCGTTCCTCGTGAGGATATTTTTGGTTGTGTTCATATTTTTAGAGTTTAAGATAAAAGCATTCACAAAGCAAAAGAATATAAAAAAATCATCATAACATCTATTAAAGTGATAAAGAAAACAGCTTTCACTTTTACATAAATCTTGCTGGTGTGACAGATAATAATCAGCAACCTACATCCTTCAAACCGATTTTTATCCCCCTCTCTAATTTTCCTCTCTTGATCAATCTATCTCTGCTCAACAAGCTTAGTTAAGCCTTATCAGAAAAAAAAACCCACCAAGGACCCACGAAATGTCCCAGACTCACCTAGGGCATATCCCCAAGGAAGTCTGAGGACTGACGCGTGGCCTGATGAGCCCTCTTGGATGCGCAACAATTAATTGTGCCTATCAAACTCTGATGAATTGAAAAACATTTTAAATTGATTACCCCAGAAACCTAGATATATTCTCAAACCCAGTAGGTCTAATTCAGTTCATAGTCTGATTTTTTTGTTCAGCATTCAGACCTGCCTACTCGTAGCTATTTGATCAGTACATATCGATTTTCTTCATCAATCCTGATTTCCAGATTTCCACAGAAATTCACTGATTTTTCAAACTGAACTTATTCATCAGCGCGATTGCCAATTTTTTGTCAATGTTTGCCTCTGTTTGCCTCTCATCAAGAGATCCAAGACTAACTCGTTTCCGCGGCGGCAGAAAGCTTATGATCAGCACCTACTACATTTCAGCCGTTTGTCTTGGAGACGTATTTTGTCATAAACCGAAGGTCATGCGCTCTTTATTGAAGCCTATTCTCTTAGATCTTAGTTTCTGAGATGTTCGGAAGGGTAATGATAGTAGCCTACATCTCCCGAAGCTGTCAACCTGTACGCTTTGTTATTTTCGTTAATTTTTCCTACCCCAATTCGCTGATACATTACAAAAAATATGTATACAACCTTCTGGGCAACACAAATTTTTTTCGCAAAAGAGTTACACATATTTGAGGTACGGCTACGATGTTCCTCTCAATCATGCGATCGAAACTAGAGATGAATAAAGAAAGTTTCCAGTACCTTGAACGAAAGAAAATTTATGAACAGTTTATTTATTTTATTGATAGGCGATATATTTTTTTCTTCTATATCTGTTGTACAGTGCTATCGAAATTTGGTTAGACAACAACTTCATTGATACCAATCAGTCCCAACTCGTTTTCTCTTGCTTTAGAGTGTTTACCAGCAAGTAAATCTAGTTTATTTGTTTGATTAATACCATCTTAACATCCAGCCCTTGACCTTCGTCCTTATTTACAACCCCTTCACGTACACAAATCTTTCACGCAGGAAACTAGGAATGAAAATCTAGGTTTATCTGTTATTCATCCGATTAATACCGATTTTGCAATCTTTACACCCAGTCCCCAGGACCTGACGTTATTTCCAGCTAATCATTCTGATTCTTTATTAGCCTTTTTCATATTTATCTAACTTGATTCGGTTGTTGGTGTCTACATTCTCATATTCTTTTGTGAAACATGTGCCCGTGTACTTTTGATACCAAGAAAATTAATGTAGATCTAATTCAGACTATCATCCTAGTCTTGATATAGAAACATGCTTTTATTAAGGCGATTTGTCTTTGAGGAGCTACACTGTATCCAAATGACCAGCGCATTTGAGATGGAACACCAAATCAAAACTAGATAGAATCTAGATTTATATTAACCCACCCTTGAAAAAACTCCATGAAAAGAATTTTTGTTGGCAACCACTAAATCTTTGTTTTTAATGGAATAATCTTAGAGATTATGCTTGAAAATTGATGTGATTGAGAATGCTTATTTTTCCTCTACTCTTGAAGGAAAGAAAAAGTGAAGCTTTTGTAGGAATTACTAATTTCATTATAATTTTATCCCTCCATCCAGATTCTTCTGATGAAGCAATGTTCACCAACCAGACGGGCATGCTCGACAGATCACGCATGTTTCTATGCATGTTTATGTTCTGTGTACTTGTCTTCAATCCCTTCAACTATTTTTTGGGATCAAGTGATGGATCGAGTCATCTTCCACATGGTCACAGCTCTAGGACTCTACTTGCAAACAGTGAAGGTAGGAATTAAGAAAACTATTCTCTTTACCTCAATCTGCCTTGACCTTGCAGCCTGTATATCAAGGCCACCGCCCAGGTTTGCTGATTATAATCCTTTGTAAAAGAATTTAAAAAAGTTTTTCTCTTCTTTTGTGTGTGCTTTAATCAATATAGAAATTCTTAAGCATTTCTTTGTTTTTTGTTTTTTTTAATAACACTATAACGAGAGGTTTTCAATTTAAATGTACATTTAAATTTTATAAAACATTGGGGGTCCATGGGTAGTTAAATATGAATTTCTTTTCTGTAGTTATTTACTTTATAGAATTATATAGCAATATTGGTAATTAATTTTCAATGCATTACTAATGTAGTTATGGCACCGTGGCTTTCATAAGGTACATGAATCTCAGGTTTCTTCTTCATTTTCAGAATTTCAAAGTGCAAGCTGGTTCAAGAGGATTTATCCCTCTGTGGTTCTCTGGCTACTAAATGGCATATTTGTGAGTTTTGTACTAGCAAGGCTTCTCATATTTGGTGAGCCCGTGACAAAAAAGAACAGTGACGCTTCTGTTGCCTTCTGGAGGCACAGAAAACAAGCAGATTTGGACATATCGCGAGTAAGTTTATTCTTATAATTTGCTAAGCAACTATTTGTGTATTTCAGACTGGCAACACTTACTGATTTATCTTTGTAGATTCATATTTAATCAAAATAAAAAGTATGAAAAAATAAATATACATATGACTCTTAAAATACATTAAAAAGAATTCTTTTGGTTTAAGTTTCTAGGGAAGAGGAGGATGTCATACTGATGTACATGTGTTTAATAGTCATGCTACATTGTGTGCTTTCATCTTTTCCTGCAGGCGGACTATGCCTCTGCAAACCAGCAGTTACGTCAATGCCTTCAGGCCCTTGGTCGACCCTTGCCAACCTCAAAACTGGATTTATACTCAGGAGTGATGTGGCAGATCTTGCGTCAATGTCTCAATCGTCTCTATCTGGGCCGCTGGCTGGCAAGTTGGGCAAGGGGAGGACTGCGCGCTGGTAACAGTGCCTCTGATGCTAGGGAGTCTGCTCGTGACGCTGCTGGTGTTTACCATCTGATGAACCAGCTTCATCTCAGTGGTAAGTGAACCCTGACTTTGAAATTGCAAGGTCAACTTAAGAGAAAGAAAAATCCCCTTTATATGTGATCTGTATAAGCTACTGAGGTCTAACAGACTTGTGAAAGAATTTGAGAAAAGACAGCAGGGTGAACATAAAAATATTAAAAATAGATATAAATAAACACATTTCAACAAAGATAATTATTTTTATTTTAATTTTTTATATAGGAAGTTAAAAAGGTTGTTTTACATCATTGATGAAACTTTTTCTCCCTCTTGTCTTGTTGAATAGGTCATATCAAAGGAAGTCGACTGTGGGGATTAAATTTGGCCCTCAGCTCTGTAAATATTGGAGAGACAGCGAAGAGTGCTCTTTCGCGATTTGAGCTCGCACGAATTTATGCTACCGCAGCTTTGCAGATTAAAGCCTCTTTACCAGAGGGCTTTCAATTCGTGGCTGTAAGATTTTCTTTTGTAATATATATCATCAGATTTTTTGTTTTAAAAAGTTCTATGGACAATGTAATGTTAATTCTAGCTTATCTTTGTGACATCTTATCAATCATTAATTGTTTTGACACAAATTGTAATAATTAATATCCAATTGTGACTTAAATAATTGTAATTTTAATGTAAGTGCCTTTATGACTGCATCCCAACCTTTTGGAAGTGGTTAATTCTTTAGAATTGATTGTGATCAAATTTTCATCATCAGAAAAAGGGACAAAGATTTATAATTTGAACTAAAGATTGCCCTTTTTTTTCCAGAGATACTTTCTGAGCCGTGCTCGAAGAATTTGTAAGAAGAGTGGAGATCAAGTGCCAGCTAATATTCAATGGATCTGCCACCCTGAAGGCCATCGCTTCTTTGTTGACAGTGTTAAGTTTGAAGGGACAGAAAATTCAATCTTTTCTTCAAAGGGAATGGCAGGTAAGTTTACATATGGGGGAATATTTAAAATAGTCTTGATACAGTAGAAACCTGAAAAAACAAAGTGATAATTTGAATTTCTCTAGCCCCATTTTTTCAAGGGACTCTGCTATTGTTTTTCTTTTTTTTTCTATTAAAATGACTTGTAATTTGAAGTTTTTCTGGTTTGATTCTCTTAATTTCAAGCTTGACATCGCCAATAGGCACATTACCAAAGCACTATCTGTCAAAGCAGAATTCAATGCTTATTGCTGCCCAAGACACCTTCAAAATAAATAGGGTTAGGAAATGGTTGCTACAGAGATAAAACAGCCGGAGACTATCATTAATGCAATTTCTTTCAAATAAGATAAGCCAAAATTTTTAACATTTTAATTGTTCAGGTATGTTCCCTTCTGTAATTCAAATCTTCATAATTTGAAGTTTGATGCAATTCAAATTGAGGTTTTCTCTTAGCTCAGTTGAGAAACAAAAATAGTCCTGTATCATCTTAAGATTTGTGTGTGTTCTAGTGCTCCTGCATTTTTTTTTTATCTGAGAGTCCAAATTATTTTGTGTGTTTTGGTGAAACTTTAGTATGTCCTTTTTCCTTTGCATTGAAGTTGACCCTCTGGCAAGAGTGACTCAAGCCTTCAGGGAACATCTGCTGGAGCAAGCGTTGTTTACCCTGGTGTCTCCAGGAGATCCTTCTAAGAGAGTCAACAAACAAAACGAGCCTCTTCTGTATGCCCAGCTTCTATCTGAGTGTTGTTGCCTCAGTTATGGAGGCTTTTCCTCTCTTTGTGAGTCAGTTGGTGGCATCACCAAAGTTGCTGGTAAGTTATTCTTTCCATTTTTAACAATTTTTAAGGAAGTTACAACTAAAAAACAAAACAGAAGTTTGTCACCAGTTAGCTTATCATATATACCATTTCTATTGCAACAGAAATGTATATATCATAAACCAGTTTAAATAATTTGTTAATCATCTATTCTCATATTCCAAGATCCCCTCAAAATGGAAAGTAGAATGTATCTATTATTCTTAGTTTCAGATGCTTTTGTTTACAAAATTATAATGTGATTAGAGAGAAGACAAATAGGGCAGAAACCATGCTGCATGTTACCATCTTGAATGCCCCTTAGGCAATTGCCTGGCTTTCAGTTCTTTTAAACACTCTTTTATACAACTTACTTTATACCATCAGTTAGCTTTATTCATTAAACAAATTTTCTTCTCCTCAGAACTTGATGAAGTGGCTATGTGGTGGGCTAATATTGTCTCAGTGGCCCATTACTGGTTGATTGGTGATGATGAAAATGCTGCTAAGAGTTTCTCTGTCCTTGATGTATTTCCCAAAAAACTTCATGGTGTGGAGTAAGTGTCCTTAAACCAACCATAATACAATAGTTACATATAGGTTTCAGAAAGATGGAAAGTATCCTTTATAGGTAGTATAGTGTATTCCATTGAATTAAAAAAAAAATGTTGGATAAAAGTAAAATTTTAAAGCTGCTAATCATAGTATCCTGTATAATGTCTTTGGTGGCTCACTCATCCTTTGCAACCGTATTGAAAAGATACAACTTTCCAAAAGAAAAGAGAATAACATGTAGGCTAAAGAATACTCAATCTGATCAACAAAACATAATTTTACACCAAAGTGAAATGAATTATCTGGAGGCTAAGGAAATATTTTAAATGACTGAAAAATTGAGAATCTTTGTGAATTGCATTGTATAAAATTGAGTCTACAATGTGCATTACATAGGCATGTAGTTATTTATCAAAATACTCACTGCCTCAAACCTCCCTCTCGCTCGAATAGTGGAATGATAAAGAAATAATAACACGGCAATAATAAAAAAAAAGGCTAAACTATTCAAGTGTCTTTTCAGTTACATTTCAACTGTTTAAAACAATCTTTCAGTGACCCACTTCCCCGTGCTGTCTATTTGGCTTACAAGTCAAGAAAGTGTGTAATGGTTAACCCGGAACATAAAGCAATGAGAGCTGCTATAAGGCAGTGTGACAGAGCCGGACGCCTTCTCAGAGACAGTCTAAAATTGGCCTATGTTGAAGAGAACATAACTATCGTCAAGGTGAGAAAAAAGTATTTTGTGTGATAACATCTTTTTTTTTTTTTTTTATAAACATCTGAGGCGACACTTATTGATGTGAACTAAATTTTTCTGTCAATCACGCAAACGAAATAGACCAAAAAAAAGGTTCATGGGTGAAAGAAAATGTAAAAAAAATTAAATATTATTATACCGATAAACAATGTCACTCTTTTGTTTTTGCACTTGTCAATGTATTATCCAGATTAGGTTAGTCACCAAAGTCAATGATGACGGTCGATCCCAATGCGTTTCTTTATCCTTGACTATACATCCGAAACGCCAAATAATAGTGCCCATCTCTCTATCTTCGCATCTAACCCTCGACCATAAATTTCCAAGTTGATGCTTTTTATTGCGTTCATCCTTACTTGACTTTGATCATCAAATAGTTCTTTCACGTGATTATAATATATTAGTTTTAACGTGCGTTTACAAACAACAAGGAATGTAGATCCAGCTTATCATTTGTTTGTTCGAATGGCAATCTTTCCATCTTCACACCCAGTCCTCTGCCCTCGCTGTCATTTACTATTCTTTAGTAAACCATTTGCAAGTTTCTACTTTTACAAACAAGGACTCTTAATTTAGATATAGTCTTACGTTTATTTGTACGATCAATACAAATCTCTCTATCTTCACATCCAGTCCTCTGCCTCGGCCTTCATTTCTAACTTATGATTCTCATTGTTCTAAATTGTCGTTTATCCTGTTTGCTTAAGTACAATAATTCGTACCATGTGCTGTGCGGCTTTAGTGTTCTTTAACACACTTTAATTAATTTAGATCTAGATTATACCAGAATGGTGATTCAGAAATCTGTTTCTAGATCCATATCTATATATTGTAATCTTATGCTCCACTCTATCAAAAACGAATGACATATTCGAGATCGAACTATGAACTGCGGATCTAATCTAGATTTAGATTTTACCAGTGTTCCCATCAATGTTATCTATGGCGAGATCCTGTAAGGCGACAGGGTTACAGAGCGTGATGCAAGGAAGTGTCTTGAGTACCATGCTTGTCACCGACCCAACCAGATCGAACAAATCTCGGCAGAGAGAATGGAGATCAAACCTGCGACCTTCTTAATATAAACGCATGCTCTACCTTGACTCCCAGGTTGTTGTGTTTTTTTTTTAAAATCTATTGCAAACTCCCTTAGTAACACATAAAATCAACGTTTTTTGCTCAACCACTCTGCTAATGTTAGGTTTACAGGCTAGTATTTCGCTATGTAATGGGCACAAATTGAAATGATAGAACAGGAATAAATTGAATTGAGTTTGAAGTTCATCAAATCATTATTCTTTAGACACAAAAAAAACGTCTGCTCTTTTCTTACTTATATAACTCAAAACATTCACCAGAGGGCTTATTTTTTACTTCATTGTCACAAAATTTTCTGGGGGAGCATTCCCTCTGACCCCTCCTCCCTTTGTGTCCAAAGAGGTGGTAACATTTTCGGACAATTTCGTTACTAGGCACTTAAAGGTCTGTTCTATCAATTTCCGGGAGATTCTCTGATCTAAGTCAAATACTTATATAAACAACTACAAACATTTCAATGAAACTCATGGAAGAAATATTGGTGCTTTCGGTGGTGCATTGTAGTTGCATTGCGTTGAAATAAAACACTTGCAATGCATCTTCAGTGCAAGCACTGAGTCACCTGCAGTCTTCTTTATGGCACGGAGCTCATGTGATCTACAGATAAATGTTCATACAACTTGCTGTTTATTTAAGTACATGGGTTACATAATCATCATCTTCACATTTGCTCACCACTGGCTAAACATTCATCCCTACCTGCAAGTCGACTTGATCTGCATGAACCATATCTCCCAAGAAAATCCATCTCTGTCATCTTCTTGACATCCCCCCAGCTAATTCCTGTTCCATGTTTCCTAATAATTATCATCAGCCTTATTAGTAATTTTGTTATCTTTAAAAATCTGCTATATCTGTTTAAAACTGTTAATAAAGTTAAACTGATATATATATTGACAGAAGTAGTCTCTTTTTTTTATTTTATTATTATCAATGTGATTAAGATCAAAGTGCAATTCCACCTGATATTGCATTAGAAAAGAAATGTATATGTAATTAGAATATTTTACTTAGACTTTGGGCTAATAATTATGGAGACTTTTGTAAAGCATATTATATTTTTTCTTAAGGCTAAACACCTGCCAACTTTTATCAAAAGCTATATCTTTGATAACTTACTTGGCATTGAAAATGAATTTTGAATATCCAGTCAATCACCAGTTCAATGAAAAAAATATTGTAACTGCACAGATTTTATTATATATATACCTCATCATAAGACTTTAAAAAAAATATTGTACCTTCAATAATGGCTCTTATTCCTTTTTTCATGTTCAAATTTAGAGCATTCAGTTGCTTTTGTGTGACTGGCTCCTCTCAACCCGCACAGATGTTTGGGAATTCTACAATGAAGCTCATGGCAGTAGTAAACCAGCAACCCAGACAGAGCTTATTGCTTTCCAGCAAGATTTGGCTTGCTTGAGAAAACTTTCACATGTAATGAAAGCAGCTTTGCCAAAGGTACTAGATACCAAAGTATTGTGTGGTTTAATGTATTTTGTTTGCAATAGTAATTAGCTAAATGTTATTAAGTACCTCCGTTACAAATAGAGTGACAAATGACAATCATATATATAAGAATGATCACATAATTTCATGTTAATGTTATAAGATCAACAAAGTGTTCTGTTAGACAAGAATGTTGACATATAACATAATTCTTGCTTTTCACTCTAGGAAAATTAGCCTTAGGTTTCTCAGTCAGCAAAAGGATCAAATTTTTTGTGATTAATTGTACAAACGGCCTCAGCTTCTTTGGCTTGAATCTGTCTAGTTTAGGTCTGTTTCAAAAAAATAGTGAGAAGGTAAATTGCAGACTTTGTAATTGTTTAAAATAGTATAAAATAATTTTTTTTATAGTTTAGTTCTACACTTGTGCTTTTTGAAGATTGTTTGTTACCCTTCTACAAAAAAAGTACCATTCATTTCTCGATTGCGAAATTTGAGGCCTTCATGGTTTGGCTATAAAGGTTAATTGAAATTTTTATGCTCAGTGACACTCTTTTCACCATCAATTAATTTTGCAGGTATTTCTGCACGAAGCCACTTCAAGATTCATGGCTGGAGCCAGTCCAGCTCGCACACAACAGCTCCTAAACCGCAGCATAAGGTTTAGAATGAAGGAGGAGCAAACCTCATCAGGTTAGACCAATGAAAGCTTTTTTCCTTTAGAGTTCCTTTTTTTTTTTAATAATGGATTTATCTTTTATGCATTCTGAGAGTTTCTTCATTACTGAATTGTCAAGGTTGCTGTAGAATTCCACTGGAAGCTTGAGCTTTTATTTATTTATTTTTGCAGCCCCTTGTCTTTTCTAAGTAATTATTTTTTAACTTATAATTAAAGTTTTTCTTATAATTAAAGCAGCCATTCAAAAAATTGCAGATATTAAAGTATATAGCCAAGGAGCCTTGCCATGAGTGCCGGCATTTGAAACAATATTTCATCAGAAAAAAAAATTTGGGGCGCATTTAGAACCAAGTTTCCATAATACCCAATTGACATATTAAAAAATATTTTTGGATTGTGTATATTCAAATTAGTGGCAGAAAAAAAAAATCACTTGCCATTTTGTTTTACAGCGCCAGTTTTTATATTGCTAAAACTTTGTTGCATTTCGATCAACAAGATTCCAACTTGGTAAAAAAAAGAAGATAAATGTCTTCTCCACAAACCTCATTGATTAAATTGTTTATATATGTCTTAGAAAATTAATAACCCAATTTTTGTATTTTTTGTTGTTGTTATTCCCCATGCCAAAATATCTTCAATAACTCACATTTTCACCAATTTCTAAGAATTTTAATCAGTAACAGTTGTGGCAATTGATAAAAGAAGGATGTGTGGAAGTTTCAAGACAATCAGAAAATAAATAAAGGAGGAGATTAAGAAAAACCACTAGTAGTTTTAAGAAAAATAACAACATTCTAGCATTCCCCCCCCCCTCCCTCACATTTTCACCAATTTCTAAGAATTTTAATCAGTAACAGTTGTGGCAATTGATAAAAGAAGGATGTGTGGAAGTTTCAAGACAATCAGAAAATAAATAAAGGAGGAGATTAAGAAAAACCACTCATATTTTTAAGAAAAATAACAACATTCTAGCATCCCCCCCCCTCACATTTTCACCAATTTCTAAGAATTTTAATCAGTAACAGTTGTGGCAATTGATAAAAGAAGGATGTGTGGAAGTTTCAAGACAATCAGAAAATAAATAAAGCAGGAGATTAAGAAAAACCACTAATAGTTTTGAGAAAAATAACAACATTCTAGCATTCCCCCCCCCCCTCCGACAAATACTTGCTTTGTTGGAGCACATCACATTGTTTACTTAAGCACACCACTTCATGGTAACAGCGATTTAAAGGCCACTGGAAAAAAACTTCCGTTCGGCTGGCCTAGGTTGTAGGTCATGGCCTTGTCCTTTTTCCATACTGAGGTAGATAGTGGCTAAAATGGGTCAGATCTTGAATTAACACATGCAGTTCTAGGCAAGCGTATGAATACATATTAATTGTTTAGAATAAATTAGAGCATTCAAGGAAAAAATGAAATAAGCTTTCCAATGATATGCGACACTACATGGTTATAAATCATACAAAATCAATATATTTGAAGAATAAGACTTTAAATTTGGGTAGACCGTGGTGCTTTCAAGGCCATTTTTTCCACAGCATTTCACCATTCAGACCCATTTTTGTTTTGTTATAGTTTTTTTTAGGGACAATCATATGCTCTGGAAGTGCCAAATCTAAAAAAAAGAAACAATGACCCACAATGGACCTCTCAGCATGTGAGGGAATAGGTCCTTCCGCTCTTACATCAAAGCTAAAAACATAATTTTCCTCAAGGCATTTTGTACCCGGCAAAATCTTAAACTTCTATTAACGATAAGGAAATATTAAAATGATTTCTACATGTGTTTTTTAGTATTGCTCTAAAGTACTAGGGTTACCCATATTTTAACTATTTATCAAGTTCTGATAATTTTGAGTAAAGTGTACATGTATTTTTATTTTAAAATGCTCTGAGCCTAAGTATAATTAAAATGATGATAATGAATATCATTTATATGGTGCCAAATCCTGTGCTAACACTGCTCTAGGCGCCAAAGTATGTTTGGGTAGAGCACTATAAAGTTAATATTTTTCATCTCATAGGTCAGAATTTCTTTATTGTAAGGATTCCAATGTATCTGGTTTTATCTCTTTGGCAGATGGTGAAAACAATGCAGCCCCTGACACGATGCAAGAAACCCCAGAGCGTGAAAGAGCTGTAGCTTTGCTTATGGCTGGTCGTCACCTCCCAGCAAGCATGGCTGGCGGAGAGAGCCAGAGAATCAGCATGATCAAGGAGGCCAGCCGTGTGTTTGAGACCCTTGGGGACAAAAAATCAATCCAGATGTGCCGCAAAGCGTTGCTTGAAAAAGACTCCCCTAAACAGCAAGTCAACACAGATGTGTCCATATCGAGTTGTTAATTTTTGCTCCTTGTAATTATCAGATGAAAATATGATATATAATGATTTTTAGAAACACCTTGAAAGAATTAATTTTGATTTGCATGATTCCAAAGTGGGATATGGGAACAGTATCAAAGCCATGATGGAGTTAAACATGTTCTAGGTATTCACATTCAAACCAATGATGAAAGAATTGGGAAATACATGTATATTTTTATGTGCAAAGATTTAATATTGTACGAAAAATAATTCTCATGTCATTTAGAGATCTTTCTTTTGAAAAATATTAAACTGCAGGAGGTTTAAATATTTTGAAGTTTTCAATCTTGTTAAGGCTGTCTCAATATAAAGAGATATGTTTTAATTTCAGAGTATAACAGGACGAACGTCAGTAAAAGTCAAAGATACATTTGGTTGCTTTTTCAACTCAAGCACAAACAATAGATTAAAATTCAGAAACGTGAATTTTACTCCACAATTACTACAATAATGAAAGCTGACACCACCTCCTCTGTAACTATATGTGAAATCTGCCACAGTTCATTGATTATAGAAATAAATGATTTTTTATGTAACAAATGGGCACAGTTTGTGAAACATAAGTGGATACAATTTTTTAAATGATTTCTGAATTTGAAAGAATGATTGCTGTATTTCATTAGATTGAATGATTTTTCTTTTTGTTTGGCAATATTTCATTGAAATATTTATGAAATTTTATCATTGAATTTTTATTCTCACTTTTATTACAAATGTGTCCCAACCTTTTCATTTCTTTCAAGACGTTGGCGCTACCACTCTGTTTTTCTTCAAAACGTGTTTATTCCCTTTGGCCACTTTCATCTCTTAGGGAAAAAAGGTAAAGTTCGACCTTATCTAGCTAACGAGTGCTGTTCTGATCAACGCAAGACTGTCTAGTGCGGCTCTGTGAAAGGATTTATCCACTGCCATGTTTTGTAATTAAAATTCTCATTCTCATTTTTCACTTTCCATTGTCATTTGAACTAAATATACTCATATTGTTAAAGAATGTTAGTTTTTAACTGCACACAATTTCCAGATTGATGTCCTTTCCCTGTTTCTAGAGATGATTTAAGTTGTTTTGTGAATAAATCTCAAAGTGAGTAATTTAATTAGCTTCAAATGTTTTTTTTTTTTTTTTTTTTTTTTTTAATTTATTTTCAACAGCAGGCAGAATCTAAATCGCAATTTTAATTAGAATCTAAAATTGTTTTGTTATCCTTTTCTGTCTCTCTCTTCCACCTAGGAATATCAGACAAAATGTGATGGCTAATCAGACTTTCAATACCCTGCATATGATATAAACTACGAGTACAATAAAAAGGAGAAATTATAAAAGGCTTTAATACTAGCCACATTCTTAACAGGCATTGTGGTATCACTATTGTTTCTCTTCAGAGCTTAGCAAATTTCAACAGTTTGACTTTTGTTTTCCTTCTTGTGTTCCAAAATTGAAGCAAGCTTGTAAGGGTACACTTTTTCTCTAAAAAAATGGCCTTCAATTTACTCTCGCAACTGCTAGACAAGTTGATGGAAGATTAAATGGGTAACTTGTCGATAAGAAAATCAATGATAAAAGTCATGACACTGATTTTTATGTAAAGGCCAAAGGAGATGAAGATCTCTAATTCCAGACCCTTTGAATTTGAGCCTAGATCTAGTTGTAGTGCAAAATCTTTACTGCTCAAACTGAACCCAGTCTAGGAGTGAGTTTGCTGATATGCATGTAACTTAATATATTTATTGCTTTTTTTTTTCTCTCCTTTTTCTAAGAAGCAGTCAAAAGATAGATCTATAAATGTTATCTATGTTCTTGGACAAGATGATGGCATTAACATGTGACAAAAAAAGTTAGGAAACTATCATGACATTATAGTGCATTTTCAAAGCTACTAGAAGAACAAAATAATCCGCTATTATATTTTATACCAAGCAAATTGACTATTACACAGTAAATGGTTTGGCATCTTAGTTATACTGGTAGTTTATTTAGCCCCTTAGTTTTTTTAAGTAATAGCTCTCAGATCGATCATTGAAGTGCATGTGTATCCCTAAAACTTGAAACTATTGATGTAGTGATCCACAATTTTCTTTTAAAGGTATCTCGAAGTTAGCCAGCCTTGTTGGTTTTGTCAGGATGTCTATTTACATAGATCTAGCTAGTAGCAACCCATGTAGCTCTATTTATATATCTCTATCTGGTTCTCTGTAGAGTAAAGCTTTTTTTTTTTGTCCAGCATTTGGAATACCACCCTTGAAATCCTCTATGTCATTCTATCTTTTCTAATTCTATACTCCATCTATGGATCTTTCCAAGAAGAGGAAAAGGAGGGGAGGAAACAAAATTTAAAAGTAAATAAAATGAAGTTGCGCATGGGTCACATGCAAGATAACTAGTAAGAATTGTAAAAGAAGATAGAATTAGAAAGAGCGATAAGCGGTATAACCATTAGACGCTCTTTTATGAGTAGAGGGTGAGAAAGAGAGACAGAGTATTTCCATTGCCAAAGCTTATTTACGAGTATACTATGCAAGTGTTTTTCACCCACGAATGGATTGGCTTGAAGGAAACCATAGGGTTCAGAAAAAAAAAAAAAAAATCAATAAATTATTATTTTCAGACAGGAACATCACAGACAATTGAGGAAATCATAGTGGTTTTTGTCTTAAAATTGGCACCATTAAAAATTATGTATTTTTCACAGCGCAAGTGTTTTTCACTTCCAGTGGCAGTGAAGGTGAATCCTTTAAGTTCGCATATAATTAGTGGCTTAACCCATTTGTTTTATACAATGTACGCCGTAGGTCCAATTTTTCGTGGCAAGTTGCTTAGCCCACGTACATTGTACGTCCTCAAATCAGCCTATTTCGCCATTCCCCATGATGGTACTGAATGCAAAGCAATTAAAAAAAACGATTGCATAGTTGAATTGAGCAATAAAATGTACAAATCATACTACTCTTCAATTTTCAAATATTAAGGCTCATCATGGCGATTAAAAATACCTCTGTCATAAAAGGGATACGATTTGCAATTTTAAACATAAAAAGCAGTCTTCTTTTTTTTTTGTACTCGTGCAAAATGTTTATTATTTTGGTACGAAAAAACAAGAAAATTAAAAATGGAAATGCATACATTTATAATTTTAGTTTTCAATGCCAATAGTACATGTAAATTAAAGATTCTTGTGAAATGCAAAACAATTACAATTATATCAACCACTTCATAGTAAAAATGTAAGGTAATATATTATTCCAAAAGAAAAGTGCTAGTTCAGAGTAATTATATTATTTAAAAACGACCCAAAATGGGAAAAAAAAGACAGTCTAGCATGTTTTAACTAATGCATGTATCGGTAAAAGACAGTATCAGAGTAATACATTGTAGTAGTGTGAAAAGTGATTAAAAAAATGTACAAAAGACTAAAATTACATAAACTTTTCTTCATTGCAAGTCTTTATTAACAAATAAGCCATGTGGCTTACCTTGTACAAAAATTAAATGGGAAAAAAGGCTTAGGACAACAACAAAAAAAACGCCCAGCTAATTACAGTAGCTATATTTCCAAGAGTGGCCACTTCATTGACCCTAATATGGGGGTGGGGAGTTGATAGGATAAAAACTTTCAAGCATCGGAAGAGGCCAAAATTAAAAGGATACTGGTTGAAATAAAAAACCAACAAAAAATATTAATTTTTAATCAGAATTCAATTAACTTTTATAAAATTAGTGTGGACAGAGACCTGCTGGGATTAAAGAAAATGCTAGTTTGCATTCTGTCCAAAAGCTTACGAGTCATGTAAAAACGTAGAGAAAAGAAACGACAAATTACTGTGAAGTTAAGCCTTCACCGACACTCGTTCTTTGTACTACTATAAAGAGAAGAGAAAAAAAAAGCACGGTCACCGCCGCTGTTTTTTTTTTTTTTTTTTTTTAACAGACATTTCGTTAAACAAAAGATTTTTGTCCTGAGTTGAGTTGAGTTGGTTTAACGTTCAACATGAGCAATCTAAAGGCTAAAAGTTGTGGAATGTGGACGAGCCCCAAGACTGACGTCTGGAAATTTTATGTCCGGCCACACACAAGGCTGGACGGGGATACGATGACTCCTGTCTCAGCTGATCACATTACACCGAGTTGTCGAGCCCTAGTCTACCAATTGAGGCAGTTCGCCCTCACGAGTGGCGGTGAAGGTTAATAAACACAAACATGGGGGGGGGGGGGGGGAGAGAGGGAGGAGGGAAACATGTATTTGAAATATAAACTGTCTTAAAATCAGAGAAAACTGAATTAAATGAAATCATCTTCTCATAGTGAAAATCCACCTCTAATAAATTATGAAAGATTTAAAATGTAGTAACATCTCTTTCAAAAAACAAAATTAGAACGTTTTTTTCTTTTTTTTAAGCGTTTTCAACGACACGCTTATACTTTCACTAAGTTTAAATATTAGGAATATATATTTAAAACATAGCAAATACAGTTCAATAAGAATGCGTAACGATTTTGCTTTTAAATACCAAAAGACAACAGTTGAATATAAAATTAAAAAGGGCACAGGTCAGTGATGTTTGTAAAAGAATAATATCAATAACTTTGAAACCAGGATGAAAGATGGTTCATAAAATAAATATTAAACATAATATCCAATTTTACACAATTAGAAACAACACATAATGTATATGACTAAAAATTACACCATATAATAGAGAAATATTAATTTAAATTCTAATGGTAATTATAGACAAACACGCTACAAACAAAATAAATAACATATAAATAAATGTAAATGAATTACCCAATGCAAATTATAGTTAACTCAATGTAAATCCTGACATTTTACTCGATGTCCATTGATTATGTAAACACATACAAATAGACAAAATGAGTTACACGTTAAAGTAACAAAGCCATTTTGTCCTTCCAATAGTGGAATATCTAAATGAAACAAAAATTCTAAAACAATATGATTTACTTACATTTTTTTTTTTTTGATGTGAAAGAATATATACACTTGCTTTACATTAAAATTCTTGCTTAACCGTAACATGGACAATTTCATAGAATATCATTTACTTGTTTCACATGGAAACATTTCATAGAATATCATTCACTTGTTTTACTCATAGAACACATGTAACATTTACTTCTTTTACATGGACAGATTTCATAGAAAACCATTTTTTCTCTTTATATGGAAAGTTTTGAATTGAGAGAATATCATTTACTTGCTTTACATGAAAAAATTGACATAATATCAACTACTTGTTTTACATGAAAAAATATTCAATGAACACTTTTAGGCTGCAAATAGCATAGATCTGCAGCTTTGGATGTATCTGATCTAGAATAAAATTGCAAAAATGAGCACAATACACACTGTGTGCCTTTCAGCATTCTGTCTTATACTTTTATATCTTTATGTATCATGATTCTGTATTATGGATTGATAGTCATTATGTTACATCCTTTTACAGTTGATTCTATAGTTCGTACTAACCCTTAGAATACATAAGGTTAGCTTGGTAACACTGAAGGACCCTTTTTCTTGTTTGGCAAATAAGAAAAAGGGTCCTTCAGTGCTACATAGAACCTATTCTAATGTATGGTTGCGAGGCGTGGACGGTGTCAAAGCAGATAGAAAAGAAACTGAAAGCAACAGAAATGTGGTTTTTAAGACGAATGCTCCGCATCTCTTGGACAGAAAAGAAATCAAACAAAGAAGTTTTAGAAGAAGCCCAAGCAAAACCATCAATAATTAACAAGGTGAGGAAAAGGCAAACAACATTCTTTGGCCACATGATGAGAAGAGAGGGACTAGAACATCTAGTGACAACAGGAATGATTGATGGGAAACGCAGTCCAGGAAGGCAAAGAGAAAAAATGGCAGACGGGATGAAGGAGTGGCTACAAATATCAAAGGTTACAGAGATGATGAAACTAACCAGAGAAAGAGAGATATGGAGGGACATGATCACCAACGCTATGAGGCATGGTACTTGATGATGATGAGCTTGGTAACAAACATGTTAGTTGAAACAATAAGCTCTCTGAGGCCAAGTGAACAGTGTCTAAATAGAACCCTTGCTCATTCAAAAACAAAAGTAGATCTAGAAGGCACTGTGAATGTAAAAACAAGATAGAATTAATTCAGCTCTTGACTCACATTAAAAAGCTCTTTCCTAGCTTCCAAAGCAAATACAATAAAGGTTAGATTAAAGCAAATCATTAAACAATAGATTTATGGTAAGCAAAATAAATTAAATAAAGCCACAAATGTGACCACCAAGTCAACATTTTTCAATCAAAGCTAATAATTTCTGTTGAAATTACCCAAGGCTTGTGTAATTCTTTGGTTTCTGTTTCTATTAATAGATATTAAGTCAGACCCAGTCCTAACTTAAGAAGTTTTGCGCTTTGTTCACACTAAACTTTTACACATCAAGCTCTTCCTGCTTTTTAAGATTCTGAACACATGTCAATACTGAATTCCAATATGCGTTACATTTTTTTGAAGGATATACAAAAACATATTTTCAAACTAAGAATGAAAAAAAAAAAAAAAACAAAAAAAAACAGGGTTCCCATGTAAAAAATAATATGGGTTTTTAAAACTTATGTAATTTAAGCAATTTGTCAACAGAAATTATTAGATCACCAAATAATGTGCCTTTAATGGTGATAATTTAGATTGTATTTGGATGTGTATGTGTGAAAGAGAGAGAGAGAGAGAGAGACCCAGAGAGAGAGAGAAAGAGAAAGAGAGAGAGAGAGAGAGAGAGAGAAACAGAGAAATAAAGATACAAAGTGTAATGAGAGACAGAGATGAAAAAGAATAGAAAAAAAGATGAGAAACACATATGGACAGCATTACTAATACAGAGCGAGATGATACGGTACAGGACAGAAAGAGGGAGGATGGAGAGGAGACCGAAGGAATCGTAGTTTTCGATTACTTATTTGCAAAATTATGCTTCATACCTTTGCATATTGCACTACAAAAGAACACGCTTTTAGAATCCAAGAAATATTATGGCACACAAATTTAGGCAGTAAATTCTTATTTTCTAGGCTTGTGACAATTAGTCCAATGTCCTCCATTTATCCTGCTTGTCGCCTCTTTGGACTGATACATATGTGGAGTTTGTTTTAGAGTAGAAAGGCACCAAAAACCGGTTCCGATCAGCTGCATAGAGCTTGCTCATTATGATGGACATGGCAGACTGGTCAAATCTGAGGAATGTTGAAAGGGAACGGAGAGAGGACACTTAAATTATGCCTACTTCTATTCACACAATTAAAATGTGCATAGTTACAAAATAGCCTGCTAAACAGATTTTCTTCCCCTGTGTGCTATATGTTACTCTATGTCGCAAAAAGATGATATAGGCTTATCTTAAAAGATATTAGAAAAGTTATTCTCCTTGCCATGTAGTGTTGAAAATAATTGATAAATTCTGTTGCACTGATTTCCCTTGATTAAACTAAGAAGAAACATCCCTTCTATCAACTTTTTAAGCTGATTTTGTTGATTATATGCCATTTTTTAAATACCAGTTATAGCAACGGTTTAGATTAGAAGACTGTTTTCAGCTGATGATTTACCCAATGAAAAATAATAATATAATGATTGTCTTGATGAACATTAAATTCTTGATAACGCGTACATTTTAAGCAACAGTGATAAAGAATCTAGATCTAAGTAGGAAATAGCAAAATTATTCTTGAGCTTAGATAAGTATTTAAGCAGTGTCTGATCCTAGGCATGTAAGCTCTTTGTATATACATTTTTGGTCTAAAAGTAGTTTATACTGCTTCTTAAATTTCACAAAGAGCCCTGGGATTTATTTATTCCAAGGGAAGTGCTCTAATCCATATATCATGTCAATATACAATCAAATGCTATGCAGGTTAAGCGCAACTTAAAATAAAAATTCCTGTCTTTCTTTTATAACCTGTGCGAGAATTGATTCTAATAAAACATTGTTTATACTTATTACATTTAGTAATCCATAACTCTAATTCTCACCGGTGACATTTAGGCAACTCTTTGCTGCAGCGTATGACTGTTTGCGGATCTACTGGACACATGCAGGATTTTTCTAAGGCACACCTTGTCCATGGGTTGAGAACTGCTTGTATCACAAGAGGATCATTTTTCAACACCTGAAAGCCAGCTTGAATTTCCCTATACATAAAATAGTGGCACTCATCTTCTCCCATGTAGTCAAACATCTGGGGAGGAAACAGTGGTCTAATATTCAAGAAAATGTATGTTATATATGTTTCAAAAAAGAGATAAGATAAGATAAGCCTATATAATCCTAAGGGAAACTTTTCTTGGGCGTACAATAATATATTTAATTCAATATCAAAACATCAGTTATACACATGTAAGATAAAAAAAGAAATAAATTAAGCAGTTTACATCACCTGTAACATTGTTGAAATTATACACTGCCAGACATACATTATTACATGTATTTAGAAAAACATACCTCTTTACGCATATATAACAATACACATATGCCTACAAACACATGTCTGCTGAGCGATTTTGTAACAACCTGATGGAGGCGGGTACAAACAAGTTTTTATATCTGTCTGATCAAGCCCTTTTTTGTATTTATATGTTACTTCTTTATAATAATAATAATAATAATAATAATAATTATCTCTGAAATCTCTTTCACAATAATTTTATCTCTTACTTCTAGATCTTTTTATATTAAAAATTTTCTTTTCCGCTCGACCGTGATGGTAATTTGGGAGAGAGGAGAATTAACAAATATGACGGGGCCGTTTCTTTAATAAATCTATAAGAGAGAATGGGTGTCTTCTAAGCAATGCATGATTTTACTGGCAACCAATGTAGATGCTTAAGAAGAGGGGTTACATGGTCCCGCTTTCTTTTTCCTGTTACCATTCTAGCAGCACTTTTTTGGCATCTCTGCAACCTGTCCGAACCCTTGTCAGATAAATTCAAATATAAAGAGTTACAGTCGTCCAACCGTGAAAGAATGAAGGCTGAAGCAAGGGTCTTTCTTGACATTTCGTCCAGATATCTTGTCGTTGCGCTTATTCTCCGTATTTCAAGATAGATCAACCTACAAAGGTGACTAATGTATGGCTCCATTGTTAGATGATGATCTACAATCACACCACAATTTTTAGCTTGTTTTTATAAACTTAACTACATCATGTCCAACATTTATATATGTTATCACATTGTCTTTCAGTGAATTCTGACATCAAATTAGTAGTTAACACCTTTTTGTCACTGTTTAGCTGAAGTTTGCAATCATCCAGTTTCTTACTTCCTTAATACAAACCTTAAATTTTCTTACAAGCCCTGTGAAATCTGATGGTAAAACTGATTTGTAAAGTTGGATATCATCCGCATACTTATGATGCTCTAAATCAACGCACTTATAACTAAACAGAGGGGTTTTGTGTATATTGTGAAAAGTATAGGACCCAGCACAGAGCCCTGAGGAACACCAAATTTCAAGTAAAATCAAGCAGATGTTACACTGTTAACAAAAACAGCATGTGTACAGTCATTGTTTAGCTTTTATAATCAGGATTTCAATATGTGTGGTAAAACAAAGTTTACAATCAAGAGTAAGGAGCCAAGATATTTGTATGTGTCAACAACTTCAACTTGTACATCTTTTATTTTTATCAGAGTTAAAGCAGGTGCTTCGTTTTGTCTAAAATAAAGAATCCTCTCTTTTGTTTTGCTCATGTTCAAATTTAAAAAGTTAATGCCACCATGACACAAATTTGTTAAATTCTTCAAAGTAAAAATCTTCGTTGTTTGCAATTGTTCCGACCAAGAGTCCTCCCCAAATTTAATTAATTGTGTGTTTTTGTCTTTTGTCTGGTAGTCATTGGTGTAGGCAGTGTATAAAATTGGTGAAACACACAGCCTTGCAGTGCCCCCGATTTTGTGATAAAACAGTTTTGGATCTAACACCATTTATATTAGCATATGGATGTGGTTTCATTGTAAGAAAATATAAAATCCAGGCGGTAACACTGACATCAACATGCAAGTCATTCGCTTTCTTGATAATAAGATGGGGCTGGATAGTGTTAAAATCAGACGAAAAATAAACAAAGAAACTTCTAGCAAAATCCCTGGGTGTCTCAAGATGTGTTAGGACAGTATTTAAAAATGTGAACATAGCATCTTCAACATTTATTCTTTCTTATAGGCAAACTGAAAAATATCAAGCTGTTCATTTGTAGCTGTTAAGACATATCTAATACCTTTTTTTTCAAAACATTTAAAAACAATAGAATGATGTAAGAGCAACAGGTCTTAGATCGTTCAATTGTATGAGTGATGTTTAATATTCACTATGTCTGATGTTATACATTTAGCTATATTCATTAATTGTAAAACATACATGTCTTTGAAATGGGTTAGTTCTCAGTCTATAATTTGGGAAGCTCCATAGGTTTCCCCCAAAACATGTAATTCAAGATATAGGAGGGACAAAAAATTTTCATAATATTATTGTAATCGACATTGAAAGACTTTAATTTCTTTTAAAAATAGTAGTAGCAGTAATAATAATAACAATAATAAGGTCTTAGATCGTTCAATTGTATGACATGTGAACAAGAATGAATTTATGAACATGAAAAGAAACAACAATAAATAACATATAAAAACAATGCTGAGCCTTCTGAAAGAAAGGCAGCCCGTACGAATGTTTCACAATATATTAAACTCATCTGATAAAAGTATACTTAATGCTGTTTTTTCCTGTTACTGCTCCTCTTCTTGATCTCCTCTTGCACCTACTGGTGATACTCTACTGCTGCTTTTCTTTTTCCTCCTCCTCTTCCTCTTCTTTTTGCACATCATCATACTGTGCTACTTCATATTACTCGCCTTTATTCTTCTTTTTTTACCTCCTTTTCCTCCTCGTACTTTAGATAAATAGATACTATAGCAAGATAGAGTAACAATGCAAAGAGAATGTGAAGGGTCGTTCGTATACACAATCCTGGTGATAAGCCTTGATGGACATAAACAATAGTTTTACTTGAACAGAAAAACAGATAGATAGAGATAAATTTATAGATAATTAGACGTATAAATATAGATAGATAAGTGGATAAATAGGCAGATACGTAAATAGATTGATAGCTGGCTAGATATCTTTATCAAAGAACTATTTGCCACCATTTGTAATTTTTGTATACTCTTTCAGGGTCACTGGGTGAAAAACACCCAAGAGTAGCTTATAGTAATGCAAATAACGACTGGCTGTGACGGTTAATCACATGCAGATACAAATATATTGTTGATAAACAGATGAATATACAATTTTTATTCAAGACCACTTTTAACTTTGTTAGGTTTAAGGATATTGTTTCAGTCTTGCTAAATATATCCGCTAGAATTGTAAAGGGAAATAACATTTATTTTTGTAGTCAATGATTGATAATAATGAAATTCCCAATCATCATCCATTTTTTTTAGAAACCATCTTCGATCAAGTTTATTCCTTCAGTGACTAGATTTAAACTCAGGCAGAAAATAATATTGAACTACTAGTCCCAACAACAAAACAATAACAATAGTAAAAAACAAAAAAGAAGTAAAAACTACTGCACCTGAGGGAGTGTATGTGCTGTTATTCGAGCAGCAGATGGGCTCTCAGTCAATTGTTGGCCGTATTGCATGGCCCTTTGCAAAATCGTGTGAAACTTTTTAGACCACCTAACTGTACTGTCTTGCCAGATCAGAAGTTTCCTTGCTTTGGATATAAGAGCCTGGCAGTAGAAAAGAAACCCATACAAGTGTGAAAACAAAAAATTAAAGAAGATTTTTGTTCCCATTTCTTTCACTTGACATACCATTAAGAATGGGGCCTAAATCGTCAAACATTGAGACAAAGGGTAAATAATAAAACAGCAATACAAATATTGAAACAACAATGTACCAGTACCCAGTGTACAGCGCGGTTTCCCTGCAGGAATTCCCAGAATGGTTGTTGTATAGAGATCCAAGACGGACCTGTTTTTTGCTTTTAGATTAATCTAGTCTCATGAGAAAATACTGCAAAAGTGCACTCACACGTATTATGATTGCTTTCCAACTGTAACAGAGCGGATTGCTCACATGCGGGGGAAACAGCTTGAAAGGAAAAGAAAGCACTTGGCATTTGCAATACTTTTCAGTCTGTAATGAAAAGGAAGGACAAATTATTCACTTTCTATTGTGAAAAAGTGTTCAAAAATCTAAAAATCATGCACAATAAGTAGAAACCTTATAATGTGAATCTCTAGAAATTAGATCAGAACTGAACGGTGAGGATTCAAATCAGAGAGGTGGGCAAACCTGAACATACAACTATTGATAAAAAAAAATCTTCTTGCCGTATCAGAAAAATGGCATGTATGTGAGATTTCTGTTGTTTTTCCTCTACGACAATCTTATCTCAACCCTGTTTTTTCTACAAGCATAACTTGGGAATTGAATGCTGCTTGACAAATGGTACCTTTCTAGCTTCAATTGGTGGTGCCAGCTTTGAATTAAGGGAATCAAAGCAGAAAGACTTTGAAGTATGAGTCTGATTCTATCAGAGCCAAAAAAGAAAAAAAAAACAATATATTCTCTTGCAAAACTCTGTTTATGAAAAATTTGAATTATTAGACTTGGTTTTTTGAATTTCCGTTGTATGAATACATGTATTTAATTTGTTGATGTTCCCCATTCACTTCACTTAAAACCTGTTACACAAATTGAAAGTGATAAAATTCCATAAATTATATAGGACCACCAAATAAAAGGATTTTTAAAAGTAATTAGCTATCTTAAAAAAATAAAATAAATGAAGGACTGGCTTAAATTATTCAACAGCTGTTTCATTCAAAGTTAGATAATAAAATTATTATGTAAAAAATACGCACCAATCTTTTCTGCCGCTTTTTCAAACCAATGTCAAAGAGTATTACTTTGAAATTTTTCAAATCTGGATAAACGGTTTTGTGAAGTGCAGCAAACATTGCTTCCATCTCTTTGAAATGATTAGCAGAGCTTGCTGAAGCAATGATGACATCTTCCTCAGAGACATTTGAGGTAAAACTGAGAATATTTTGAAGTTGCTGTTCATCTAGATGAAAATGTGGTGCAAGCACCAACTCCTCGATTCTTTTGCGAAGCGGTTTGCTTGATAGCTCTGTACAGTTTTCCTTCAAACAGGGCCGAACTGTCAAAGTGAAATAAAACTGACTTTAATTTTAAAGTTTGTCAGGACTAAGCTTATGACAAGGGCGAAAAAAGTGTATCCATCAGAAGTAGTAGTGGTGGTGGAAGTACTGTAGTATAGGCAATAAGAGAAGAAGTAGTGGTGGTGGAAGTAGCAGTGTACTGTAGTACAGGTAGTAAGAGAAGTGGTGGTGGAAATACTGCAGTACAGGTAGTAAGAGAAGTGGTGGTGGAAGTACTGTAGTAGAGGTAGTAAGAGAAGAAGCAGTGGTGGTGGAAGTACTGTAGTATAGGTAGTAAGAGAAGTAGTAGTAATAGTAGTAGTATTGGTAGTGGTAGAAGAAGAAGAAGTAGTAGTAGTAGTAGTAGTAGTAGTAGTAGTAGTAGTAGTAGTAGTAGTAGTAAGGTTAAAGGCGAAACGTTTTCATGTATTTTCTCTATAATTTCTAGTTGTGTTTGATTTATTGTGTCCCTCAGTTGCTAGGTTGTGCGTATTCTTCTATTTATTATCATAGTAGTAGTAGTAGTAGTAGTAGTAGTAGTAGTAGTAGTAGTAGTAGTAGTAGTAGTAGTAGTAGTAGCAGAGGTAGTTATAGCACCGGTAGTAGTAGTTGTAGTGGTAATATCACCGGCGGTAATAGTAGTGTCGTTGCTTTGGATCCAACGTCAGCACTATAAGCTACATTGTGGACGGACACCAAGACTAAGGTCTATGACACAGAGAAAGTGCGGGAATACCATGACTCTGTTTCAGGCGGTCAAATTAAACTGACACTTGACACTGACCCAACCAGTAGGGGACGAAGTCGACAGAGCAGGGCTCTAAGTACCTTCTGTGTCGAAAGCCAATGTTCTTGCTACTAGTATAATGCATTAACTGTCCTCGGACATCATGGGCACAACATAGCCGTTACCGTGCTGACGTGCCGTAAAACAAACTCACTCACTCACTCACTTTTTGCCCCTGGGCTACCACGCTCCCACCCAGTAGTATTAGTAATAGCAGTTATTTTTGTTGTGGAAGTAGTTGAAGTATCGATGTTGTAGTACAGAGCTGAGAGCTTGAATTATATCAGAGTGGGCGCCTCTATCTTCCAACCAAGGCACACATCAAAACACTGTTACTTACAATCCTTCTCATGTTCTGTACACAGGCTGCTATTGCTGATTTTGGGAGCATCATCGGGTAGAGATAATCTGTATTGCAGCAACTGAGTCAAGGACTCAATATTACTTTGAATGCCTCTGTTAACATCTTCTGCAAAAGAAAAAGAGTCATAGAACATTTTTGGGGGAATACTTTTTAGGAAAGCTAAACACTCAGAAAGATTGAGTTAAGTAAAAGAAAAAAACACAACCAAGAAGTCTAATTCTTGCATGCTGTGAGGACAAGGAATATGAATAATAATTGAAACCAGCAAAGCTATTGGATCTGGGGTGATCGAGATGATTTCACTTCTAAAACACAAAAATATCTTAACACATGGTGAAGTAAGGTTTTAAAAAAATCATGTCAACTTAAAAAAAAATTAATTACCATTATTCAGTTAGGGATCTAACAATCATAATTATTATGCTCATTCATATCACTTGTTACAAAACATATTGATTGTAAAACTATCAATTTATAAGGTTTGACTAGTGATGACAAATTTTAACAATGTTTTAATCTCAAGTTAAAAAAATTTTCACAAAGGCAGCGGTTTTTGTTGAAGAATCTGACACTTAAGGAGCCTAGTATCTTTGTGCAAAATTTTTTTGTGTCTTTATTTTACATGACTAATAACCTGCTTTTGGCATGATAATTTGCTTATCAACATGGGAGGTGCAGTCCGACTACACAGAACAATGATGGTGGTCACAGATCGGAGAATTATTCCTAACGTCCTCAACATATGGAGCTTCTGTAACTTTTTACAGATAGGAGAGATTCAGAATTAAACTAGATGTTAAATAGACCTTATTTTCTCTCCTTTCATTCAGGGTGTGCCCTCTGACTGAGAACTATAGATGTGCAGCAAGCACCATGTTAACTTTTAATTATGCACGAATGGGTGTTCAATCACTGAGGATAGGGTCAGACCTGACCATTATTGCATGCAACCCCTCAATAGATCTGTCATGTGCTTAGTACATTTCAATCACAAATCATGAATGTTGTATATCGCTTTGTGGCTGAGTGAGGTGAAAAGTTGAAGAATATATTTTTAACTGGTAAAAATAGCAACCAGTAACAAAATCACCTTCATAATCTTGTAAATCTTGTAAACGAATGTTTGCAATCCAGCGCCGTGGACTTGTGGGCACAAACAGTAAGCAGCCAAAAATAACAAGAAGGCAACAGAAGAACAGCAAGATCTGGAATTTCACTAGGGTACATTTATAGGAGAGAAATTATAATGTCCATCTTTTACAAATATACCACAATTTCTTGAAACAATAAAAATGTTATTAATAACATATTCAAATAATGTAATATGGCTCCATGTTAGATAATAATGAAAATATTAGTGATACTACTTTTCTTCTATAAAAATCTAAATCTTTGCTTTGAATTACATGAAGCAAAAGAGCTAGAAGAAGAATATTTTACCTGTATATCATATTCACTGTTTATATAAAGGGAATGAGATTTCAGACTAGGTTAAAGCAATCTTACATTGACATAGGCCAAATATTAATTAAAAAATATATATGTGACATTTACTTATGTATATATTCCAGATTATTCGAAGAAATGAGTTATGTTCAACATGCAGAAGTTTGTGTCATTTTGCATAACTAATTTTTCAGATGCTTTATGTTATAAAGACTGTATTTATAATACTAACTAATTGCAATCTTTAGCATGACTCACTCTACAGCTAACTGATAAGCTAACTAAAACCTAAAGCTTACAAATTGTCAGGAAGACTTCTGGATAGGAGCAAAGCTACCCATTTAAACACTAAACAAGATTTTGTATTTGATTTCTTACAACAAAAAGAGCTTACAGTATTTTTTTCATTAGACGTACACAAACCTATGTACCATTCACTGATTCAAATGTTTTACTAGTGTCTTCAAACTAAATTATATAAACTCTTCATGAAACCATATTTCCCAGATACCTTTGTATACAATACAAGTGCAGTATACATACTTTTGAAGCATGAAACTTAAAAATGTCTACTTAAAGAGAAAAGATTGATGAAGTAGACCTAATGCTCCAAGTACGATCAACTTACTTGAATACATTGTCTTTGTATATCAACTCCCAACGACTGATCCATTTACTAGACTACACGGCACCTTCAATTCGACATGATCTATCATAGTTGTCAACCATCTGTGAAAAGCAATTCATTGGGGAATTTGAAAGGAGATTTTTAAATTCAACAAAAGTATAGAAGCAGTGGCTATATTTTCGTTGCAGTTTTCTAACCAACTCAGAATTTTAGTGCCATACTTTTTTTCATTTTAAATGTACTTTGCTGATATTCTACTGCAAACATGTATTTCATGCAACCAAAAGAAATCTATATTTCATAGAATTTTTCTTACTGTCTATTATGATGTAGTTAATAACTGACAGATCTGTGTACACCTTACAAAAAAAAGCAAGGCAACAGGACACAGGTGGACTTGTAAGAGTTTATCGATGGCAGTCAAGAAATGTAAAAGATCAAGAGCTCAACAGATGAGAAGTTGTAGAGATGACTTGATTCAACACAAAGACATGACATGAAGCATCGCTGCCACAAAAAGAAATGAATAGAAGTCTGACACGGAGGGATACATCCTATAGCAGATGAACAGAAACATCAATAGAACTTAATGTTCTATGTTTTCGTTAGGGACATAATAGTAATACTGCACATGACAAGAAAAAACAACTATCTTTTCTTTAAATTACTTGATATCTATATGTATCTAGCTATTTGACATTAGCCACCAAATAGTTTATTGGCACAAAAATAAATAAGTCACAAAAAAATTATCAAATGGAGTTATTTGGAAGAAAGCAAATACAAATATAGATGATTATAAAAGAGACAACACTAGACTGGTTGTAAAATAACAACACTATATAAATTTATTTCTGGTGCTATAATAAACCTTATTTGCATCAATAAATTGTAAGGGTGGCACGAAAACGAATTGATTACACCTATAATACAAATCACCATTCTTGGCAATGAATTAAATCACTCACACAACTAAATGATCTGAATTTGTAATAAGACTTGGGGTAGAATGCACAAACAAGACGTAGCTTACGTTACGTCATGTGATCATGTATACGCACCAAAAGCAGTGTAGCTGAGCAATAGCTGAGCCGCGTTTAATCCCAGTAATAATATATAGGCCCTTTGCACTAAAAGCAGTAGCCGCGCCGTATTGAGCAGTAATTCCTGCATCTCAATGCTAGCAGTGGTTTTGTAATTTCTAAAATTAGTACCCCCAAATGTTTACGCCAAACTGGTTCGATCAACTCAATACAGCCAGAGACAGCTTCAACATTCTCTTGTACCCCCTCACAATATAAGATGGATAGTGACAAAACTTTGAAATCTATGCTTGTAGCGAAAAAAGGACAACAGTGAGAAAATTTTCAAGAAATTGCAGACAAGATGAACTTGACATGAGGGTTAAAATCCTCCCTCTCTTTCTCGATCACGATAAACAGTCTGCTCTTTTTTTTTTGCATCCTTATTATTTTAGTCAAAACTGTCTCCACTGCCAGCTGGGGGGGAATGCGGGTTGAATTCGCTCCATTCGTGGTAGAGCTTTGGTCTCCAGATCGTGAGGTAACTGGTTGAGTTGGTGTCAGAATTATGTGACCAGCTGAGACAGGAGCCTTTGGTGAAAGTGTTTCATGAGTGAGTTATAAAATGTTAGGGTTGCCTAGATGCATTAAACTAGAGAAGTGTGATGTGCGTTGTGTTTCAGGGGCTGTAGATTTAGTCAGTCTTGGAGTTTCTTTTGTCTTGAGTGGATCAACATCTATCTTGGGATACAGAATTGCCTTGGCTGCTCATGGAGGATAGATCTTCTAGATATATAGACCTTTACTACTAATACTTCTAACAAATGCCCTCGACGCCTGAATACAACAAGTCATAGTAAAAGTATCCATGCCCTGACTTCGGACGTTAAACCAACTCAACTCACCCCACTGTCAGCAGAGAGCTAGCAGTGAGTGTTAGTAGTAGATCTCTAATCTGATCTTTACTATGTATTTGGTGCGGGCACTGGAGAGTACTGCTAAAACTACTCATGGAGTCATGGAGGCTCGGCTCAGCTACTGCACAGCTGCTCCTTTTGGTGTGAACAAACCCCAAGAATAAGAAGGCTTACTGCGAGACGTAAGCTACGTCATTTTTACAAATGCATTTTACCCTTGATTACCGGCTCACTGTTTCTATTATTGTTTACGTATCGAAACCATCTTGAATTTACATTGGGATATGTATATTTAACAGGGCGATCGTTAAAAAGCCAAGTAAAGCGTTTACATTCGGTATTGTGGAATGGCCCTTCTCTCTCGTTTTCTCTGACTGTCCAGTGGCTCTAACCATGTCTCCTTGAAAGATATCTCATAACTTTTTTGTATACGCAAGGTGACACATTGACAGTGTCAGTGGCTACAAATACATGTAGGATTCTTTTTCATTCACGAAATTCAGACGGGTGGTAAGAGAATTGCTCTCTGCTGGGTCCCCAGCCACTTCGGTATAGAAGGTAATGAAATGGCTGACGAACTCGCCAAAATTGGGCTTGAACTTGAACCTACTCAGTTGCAAATACCAGCATCTGATGTTAAGCCAAGTATACACACGTTTATAAAAGAAAACTGGAAGGCGCGATGGAACAATATGGCAACCAACAAATTCCACTGTGTCCAACCACATTTAGGTTACTGGCCAGGAATCTCTCAGGCAAGACGACGAAACCAAGTGGTACTCGGTCGAGTCCGACTTGGACATTCTCATTTTACTCACGCTTTTTTTTTGAGAGGTGAAGAGCCTCCACTTTGTCATACTTGCAATTGTCAATTGTCCATTAGTCACATTCTGGTTGATTGTTCGACTTTTTACCGGGAAAGAAATGTGTACCTGGCTTCCAAGCCTCTAGAGAGCATATTTACTTATGTTGGTCCTCAGCGTCTACTTTGGTACCTGAAGGACATTGATGTATATAATAAAATTTAACTGTGATAACCCTACACATGGATCTTTTAAGCTATTGTACATACCCTTCACTTTTAACCATACCTTTTACGCACAATTTTTATGCTTTTACTACTCAAAGAGATAAGGAAACACCGTTGCTACTAGTATAATGCATTAACTGTCTTAGGACATCATGGGCACAACATAGCCGTTACCGTGCTGACGTGCCGTAAAACAAACTCACTCACTCACTCACTCTCATGTTCGCCCTTGCAAATTTCAAAGAGGTGAAAATGGTCGCCTCGGGTAGGGTTTTCTCTGTATCAGGTCGGATCAGAACTGCAAAAGAGGTTGGATGTGTCAGCAATTAGTATTTTAATTACATAACACATGATCAAAATATCACTTGCTCTCCCTCTCTCTCTCTCTCTCTCTCTCTCTCTCTCTCTCTCTCTCTCTTCCTCTCTCTCTCTTTCTGCAGATACACAATTGCAAAAAGAGGTGCAAAACAAATAATATATGGCTAATCACCATTATGTAAATATAAAACCAATAGGCCTGCATACTCACAAGATAAAGTAATACCAATAATGTTTTTTAAAAAAAAGGAAGAAAAAGAAAGTGATATACGGTAGCGGAACATGGAAAATCACCACATACACAAAAATGTTGTCCATAGAGGACATAAATGAAAGTATGGCAAAGAATAATAGAGAGAAACATAATATGCGTAAGACTGAAAGAGAAAATCCCAAGTACATCAAGCAGGGAGAAAACAAATCATAATAAAGCACTTAACAAAAACAAAGTTGAGATGGGCTGTGTACGTGGCACGTTAGAAAGACATAGATGGGCAGTACGTCCAAAAGAATAGCAAGACGCGCAGGCAAGATCATAACAAAGATGGGAAGATAACATCGCCAAATAACAGGACTACATGGACGAGGACAGCAAAGAATACGGTGAAATGGAGGACTTCCTCCAGGAGTGAAAGAACACAGTCTAGGTACAAGGTACAATTTACAAGGTCTTTCCGGATACAAAACAAAGGGAAATGGAAGATGTCAATGAAAAGTGGTTGCCATTGCAGGTAGGCTTCCGCGTCAGGACTTCTATCCATCTCTGTTTGTGGCAGATCTGCTTCATACCATGTGTTTGTGTTCAACCATGTCTTCTCTCCATCTTCTTATCTGTCGAGCTTTCCCCATTTCCCGGCTGCCATCAATTAACTCTTAAAGTCCGCCTGTTGTCTTACTATTAGCTTCATGCC
The DNA here is from genome assembly GCA_003991915.1 of Elysia chlorotica. Classification (NCBI taxonomy): domain Eukaryota; kingdom Metazoa; phylum Mollusca; class Gastropoda; family Plakobranchidae; genus Elysia; species Elysia chlorotica. The sequence continues at coordinate 527,944 of RQTK01000009.1, forward strand.
CGTCCATTTCCATTGTTTTTCTGTTTTCTACATCTGTCAGTTTTATCATAGCTATTATTTATCTCTAGCATCTTTCGTTTATTTGATCTATGTGCTGCTCTCATCTTTGGGGCAATAACCCTGGTAAATGACAAAGTTTGCTACCCGTAGATCAATTTCGGGTTGATAATTGATCGATAACTTGTCTTTTTTTCAGCCATGACAATTTCATGATTCCTACCAAAGCAACTCCAACCTACTCTTAATCTGTATATTACTTCTTTTTTTGTAGTATTTTGTGTATACATGCACCGGTAGGTGCTTTGTCCTGAGCATTTGTGGCTGTCTAATTTTTGTACTCTTTGTTTACCTTTTGTTATTTTAGAGTTGCTCTTTTTCTCCTCTATCTTTAAAATGTTTAAGAAACTATTCACGCATCCTTATGTGGCACAAACTGCTCGTTCTCTTTACACACCTTCTTCTCCCTCTCTATTCATAAAAAAGAACAACGAATAACGTCTCCTACTTTCGTAAGGAAAATTTTGTACGGCGAAGAGATCCCAGAGTGGAATGCTGAGAGCCTGACCGATCGCAAACTAGCACCGACTCAAACAGTGGGAGACTAGGCAACTTTTTCGAAGAATCGAACCAGGGACCTTCCGCTCTAACGCCTAAGCTAATTCTCCTATTCCCATGGTGCTTTACTTTCTTCACTTCTCTTACTAATGTAGGCCCTTTCTATAATTGTAGATGTCAGCTACTTGAGGTCTTTTTAGAAATTCTTACCGCAGAAAAAAAAATTGTTATAGCTTACAATAGTGCGCTCTGTTCGTCACATAGACCATATAACAAGACGGTCAGACATTAATAGTTTTTGCATCATGTACACGCTTATTTATGATTAAAAACAACAACAACAACAACAACAACAACAACAACAACAACAACAACAAGGGTTGCGTGGTGGCCCAGGGGTAGAACATCGGCTTCCGACGCAAAAGGTCCCGAGTTCGAATCCTGGCTGTTGCGTTCCCTACTGGTTGGGTCGGTGTCAGTATAATGTGACCGGCTGAGACAGGAGTCATGGTATCCCCGCCCTGTCTCGTGTGTGGCAGCACATAAAATTGTCAGACGTCCGTCTTGGGGCCCGTCCACAATATAGTATACTAGTATGCAGATCTTGATATTAAACTGGTTCAGGTGCCTGGTGGTAGAGCGTTGGTCTCCCAAATCGGGAAGTCCCAAGTTTAAAACAATTGGAAAAAAAATAATTAATTTGTCAAATTTTGTTCCCTCCTGGTTGGACCATGTTTAATGTGAATGGCTGAGACAAGAGTAAGTGTAAGCAACAACTAAAAGAGAGAACCTGGGATGTAGAGAAGAGGTAAGCAAGCGATACAGGATTGATAATGATATTGTATGTACGATTTGGTGGGTACTTGTTATTTTGACAATGTGATGTAGCCGATCAAACTAGACAACACTTATAACTATGACAACAGCTACTAAACTACTGCTACTACTACTACTACTACTACTACTACTACTACTACTACTACTACTACTACTACTACTACTACTACTACTACTACTACTACTACTACTACTACTACTACTACTACTACTACTACTACTACTACTACTACTACTACTACTGCTGCTGCTGCTACTGCTGCTACTACTACTACTACTACTACTACTACTACTACTACTACTGCTGCTACTGCTGCTGCTGCTGCTGCTGCTGCTGCTGCTGCTGCTACTACTACTACTACTACTACTACTACTACTACTACTACTACTACTACTACTGCCACTATTAAAACGGAGGCTTGGTAGCCCTGGCGATTTCGTCCCCTACTGGTTGAGTCGGTTTGTCAGTTTAATCTAACTGGCTGAGACAGGACTCATGGTGTTCCCATCCTGTTGTGTATGTGACAGCACATGAAATTGTCAGACGCCAGTCTTGGGGCCCGTCAAAAATATAACTTTATAGTGCTGACGTTGGACGTTAAATCAACTCAACAACTACTACTTAGCAAATGGAACAACTATATCTACCTAGTTAACAAAATATTTTGGCTTCCAAGAGTTATTTCTGTTGTCTTTATTCCCGCAACCATTCAAAATATTAGAGTTGTGAGTCACAGCGAACTTACGGCTTATTTATTTAAAAGGAAAAAAATGCCCACATTTCTACAGAAAACACCTTTTGAAAATAGTGTTTCTTAAGGTTTTTTGCGGTATTTTTTAGTAGATAAAGAGACGCATCCACGTTTTTGTTTTTGTTTTTCTACACGTTAACTGAAAGCCGTAAGCTACCACCTTTCCAAAGGTGTAATTACTCTTTCATACAATTTAATTAAAAAACCTGCAGTGCGAAAAGACTTTTTAACAGATGTTTGTGGGTTTGATCCAGAACGCATTGTTTTTTCCCACTGGTTTGGTCGGTCTCAGTACATGTATAATAATTTGTTTTTGGCCAAATCCCGCGTATCCCTCACTGAGCTCCTCCTTCTTATAGGAACGTCCTTGAAAATGAGAAGGCGTTTAATTTGGAGACAACTACTAGTTTTGTTACGCAGCTTACTTAGCGGCTGCTTACAAACTCTCATCGCGCTCTAAAAGAGTTCCCATTTTAGAATCTTGCATAAAAATCCGGTATTGATTGAAAAACAAACAAACAACCCAATTAGTTTGAGAAAAAATGTTGCATCAGGCTCACTCGCGTCTTATCGTAAAAACGCATATACAAACTTAAAAAGAGTGCATTTACTTTTTTTATGAGCATAGATCAAAGCAAAAAATTTTTTTCTCCTTTTTACTTGCATACTATCCTTTTTATAAGTTTTTCTAATTCAAAACATTCAAGCATGAAAAATCATAAAGATCAACATACCGAAAAGAATGGATAATGTTACCATATTATTTGTTAAATTCATTTGTTTCATTTTGAATAAACTGTCTGTCCAATTTATTCTACTTGTTTAGGCGACGCACAGTATTTTAAAGAAAACGCGTTGAGGACATAATTATATAGACGGGAAGGTACAATAGAGGTCGACGACCGTTTGCGGCGTTTGGCACTATCATTATTGTGTCATAGTACAAAAGTGTCTATTGTGATCATTATTGTGTTTGTGTGGGGCTGGGGTACCTGGGCTCAGGCTGGACGCCGGGCGACAATTCAGACACAGTTACCTGCCACAGAGAGAGAGAGAGAGAGAGAGAGAGAGAGAGAGAGAGAGAGAGAGAGAGAGAGAGAGAGAGAGTGAGAGCCGCTAGCTGCTGTACTTCGGCAACCAAAGGAGGTACTCAAGTCCACGAACGCACAAACTTCAGATCTTTCATTGGAATATACAATCTAGCCTAATATTTTGTTTTCTCTGACTGATAATTACTGGGCGCATTGCCACTCAGGATCCACCCTAGGTGCCCAGTATAACTCATTCACACATAAACACAATAATAGTGGTGAAGATGAACACTTTTATTAGATAGACACTTTGTATATACACACGACATTGTCAAACAGTAACTGGTCCTCTCCTGTACCCCCATGTCTTCAGTAACTGGTCCTCTCCTGTACCCCCATGTCTTTATATTTTCTCTACTCTTATCCTCTTATTTAGTCTATTTCTTGGATTAGAAGCAGTAAGGTGACTGATAGCCTATATCCCTAACATAACTTGCAGAATCTATATGATACATGTATTTCAAATGTTGTTGATCATAAAAAAATATCCGAATTTGCGTATTTTTCAAACGAATTCTTGAAACATTGTTAACTATGTGAAACAGACAAAGCTGATCAAGGTAGAGTGATGATTGTTTCCGTTTGATGGAATCTGCGTAAGAGCGGAGATGTAAATGGAAAATCTAAGGTAAATGTCACTAGCCAGACTCAGTGTAACTCACTTTGTGGCTCGATAGGGTACACTTTAGATATTTGTGCACATCTCACAAAACAATCAATGTATGCAGGTATAAACTAAAACATTAACCAAATGCAAACCAAAGGGTCAACAATTAGGGGAAGAGAGGCAATCTACGCCCCCGCTTCTGATGCGTGTTTCCATAAAATCGGAAACAATCTTTAACTCAAGGTAAGTTTCGCTTGTTTCCACAAGCCGTTTTGGTCTACTATTTCGTTGGGATTTTAGAGAGAAAAAAACAACCCAGCACAAAAGAGGAATTATAATTTTCAATCTGAACAAAGTACGTACGTTCATTGTTGTTGGTGCTACTTTATTATTATTTTTATCATCATCATCATCATCATCATCATCATCATCATCATCATCATCATCATCATCATCATCATCATCATCATCATCATCATCAGGAGGAGGAGGAGGAGGAGGAGGAGGAGGAGGAGGAGGAGGAGGAGGAGGAGGAGGAGGAGGAGGAGGAGGAGGAGGAGGAGGAGGAGGAGGAGGAGGAGGAGGAGGAGGAGGAGGAGGAGGAGGAGGAGGAGGAGGAGGAGGAGGAGGAGGAGGAGGAGGAGGAGGAGGAGGAGGAGGAGGAGGAGGAGGAGGAGGAGGAGGAGGAGGAGGAGGAGGAGGAGGAGGAGGAGGAGGAGGAGGAGGAGGAGGAGGAGGAGGAGGAGGAGGAGGAGGAGGAGGAGGAGGAGGAGGAGGAGGAGGAGGAGGAGGAGGAGGAGGAGGAGGAGGAGGAGGAGGAGGAGGAGGAGGAGGAGGAGGAGGAGGAGGAGGAGGAGGAGGAGGAGGAGGAGGAGGAGGAGGAGGAGGAGGAGGAGGAGGAGGAGGAGGAGGAGGAGGAGGAGGAGGAGGAGGAGGAGGAGGAGGAGGAGGAGGAGGAGGAGGAGGAGGAGGAGGAGGAGGAGGAGGAGGAGGAGGAGGAGGAGGAGGAGGAGGAGGAGGAGGAGGAGGAGGAGGAGGAGGAGGAGGAGGAGGAGGAGGAGGAGGAGGAGGAGGAGGAGGAGGAGGAGGAGGAGGAGGAGGAGGAGGAGGAGAAGGAGGATGAGGAGGAGGAGGAAGAAAATTATATTACATTAATTAGTCTAGATTTGAAATAACCTAGATCTAAAATGAAATAGAAAAAAATAAATAGTTTGTAATTCGTTTTTAGATCTAGATTTGGCTTCTTTACTACTATTGCTTTTATTTTACAATTGCTGAATTAGATATTTTATATGCATGATCTGTTTATCTATTTTACTTTATGGTTTATCTCTTTTTACCTCTTAAATGTATTATTGTGTAAGTATACATCGTTTAATTGTCTGAAGAAGACTTAAAAGTCGAAAGCTTACATCTGTGTATCGTTTTGTATTCTTAGAGCTGCTCTATATCTATTTTAAAATTTTGTTTTTGCCTTGCATAGTATAAAATGTTAACTGATTTAGTACATAGACACAATATTGCCGTTACCGTGCTGATGTGCCGGAAAAACAAACCCACTCACTCACCGCGACGTTGTACTTACGACCCACAGTTTTAATAAGAATTTGGGTCGCACAATTCTGACGCATTTTTATTAATGTATCTTTGCGCATTTGATTTGACGTTACTGCTTCAGAAAGTCTAGGGTCGCATGGTGCAAGTTATTACCGACAATGTTACGTATCTTGTGATATTTTAAATATCATTAAATTTTGAAGACTACAAGAGTAAATGCAATGCTCAGAGTCTTTTAGTATCTTTCTATTGTAAAAAAAAAACACAACAACAACAACAAAAAGAAAAAAACAAACAGGACCCCCCCCCCAAAAAAAAAACAACAAAAAAACAAAAAAACAAACAAAAAAACAACAACAACAACAACAACAACAACAAATCCCAACAAAACAAAACAAAAACAAAAACGAAAAAAAAAGAAAGAAAAGCACCACGATGAACATTCTGCTTTAAAATGTGACTAGCGTACACTTATGAGGTATAATTTTAATTATGGGGTTAAGTCGTGTCAGTCGCCTTAGGCCTCTTACGAGTTTTTATAAATAAAAGAGCGAGGGTTTCCCCCCCAACCTGCGCATTTACAGAGTATATAATGGTAATATTAGAAGTTCATCTGATTTTCTCTTGCAAAGCTGAGACTCTATTCAAAATCTATCAATGCGATAAGCGTAGTAATGTTCTCGGTTGACAGCACTCTATAATTACAAACACTCCCAATTAGCTTACAAGTGTTTTGAGTACTTATTTTTCATTGTAAGGTCACCAATTTTAACTTTAAAGGTACATATTCTAAAGATTTGAGCTGTCTGCCTCAGGGCAAAACCACTGATCTATTAGGTTTCTTGGGTTACAATGAGGCCTGTTGTTTTATGAGGCAATGCCGCAAGACGTAAAGCAGCTGCGTGCGCATGCTTCAAGTTTCTAACTTTTTACTTTTAAGTAGCGGAGCGGACACCGGTAACACACTTTTTTAATAGAAATTCTGCCAAAACACTCGTTAATAGCTGCATTTTGAATATTGAGCAACACTAATGCTAATTCCGTTTTATCTGATAAATTCAAAACAACCCAAAAGATAAAATCCGTTTTCATACGTCTGGCATTTCATTTAATGTGTTTGAATATCAAAAGTAAGATAAATTGTTGGATGAACCAATTAAACCCTAACGTCTATGTTCATTTGATCGATTCCGTTCCGTACTTACGTACCGTAAATACTAAATTTATGTGATCTAAAATAAACTGGTACTTCTAGAGTTGGTCTCTCTTTTGGAAACTGGTTTGTTACATCGTCGTTTACCATGAAAACTACCTATCCATGTGGCTGTTTTTCTGACGGACGCAGCCATTGTCTGCCTTGAAGTATTTATTAAAGGGAAAAATCTAAGTAGTGTTCATGCACAATGTCTGAAGCCTGTCATCAATAGATCTTCAAATATTTTCTATCATTCTATATTTGTGGTGAGTAGAGATTGGATCTTATTAATTTCGAAAGCAAGTCGATATAAATCTCATTAATTTTTCTAACCAACCACTGTATGTTTTGAATGAAGAGAATTAAACTTATGATTTCGCTAACCATGAGATTTCGACCACCAACCAGGCTACTGAAGTCCATCATGGCCATACAGCAAGCGGCTTGTGTAAGAGTCGCAGCCATCAGCGTGTACCTCACATTGGCATTATCGATGGTAGACTGCGCCGCGACCCCCAAGGCTGATAGATATGCTCATGAGAAAGGTAAATCATGCAACACTCGAAATTTGATAGTTAAGGAAGGTTAAAGATTAGTATACAAACTGTTTTGTGACTGTAGATTTTTCTATAATGAGTACGATATGTATCAAAAGTAGGCTGCGCACCGTCTTCCAGTGCTTACAAATGCGCCTCTGAAAGGTGAGTCGCATAGCTCTAGATAAGGGAACACAAAGCAAATTGTCAACTTTCTATAGCGAAATTGGGGAAAGGATCATGTAGATTTGTATCAAAACATGTTCAATGCAGCAACAAAGACGCAATATGGCAATAAATGAATAATTTTAAGGTGGTATTAAAAAAA
>RQTK01000009.1:540515-565991 GCA_003991915.1 Elysia chlorotica
AAGAAGAAGAAGAAGAAGAAGAAGAAGAAGAAGAAGAAGAAGAAGAAGAAGAAGAAGAAGAAGAAGAAGAAGAAGAAGAAGAAGAAGAAGAAGAAGAAGAAGAAGAAGAAGAAGAAGAAGAAGAAGAAGAAGAAGAAGAAGAAGAAGAAGAAGAAGAAGAAGAAGAAGAAGAAGAAGAAGGAGAAGAAGAAAAAGAATAAAATGTTGTGTTTTTTTTTTCGCAACGTATAACATGTGTTAGCAAAGAGGGATGAAAAAAAAAAAGAGTCTTTTGAAAAAAGCAGATAAACAAAATGCAATTGTATCATCGCTTGTCTGTATTGGTCATTGAACAGGTCATTTTAGGCGGCGGGCGGTCCGTCTTCTTGCCTGAGAATGTGGCTGACCCCGACCCTGATCCCTCCTACCTGTATGCTAAATATTTCAGCCGGGCTGATGGTCTGAATCTGATTGAGGTGAGAGTCAACATGACTGCGAATTAAACTTATTTAGCCGAGTCTAACTACCATAATGACTCCTGTCTCAGCTAATCAAATTATACTGACACCGACCAAACCAGAAGGGGACGAAATCCAACAAATAAATTTGCCAGATTGTGCGTTCAAACCTGATACGGACCTCAGCGCTCCACTTCCAGCGCCTGCACAAAAAAGTTATCGGTACCTTTAATGTTATTCAACTTCAATGATGGAAATCGCATATATAAGTGAATTGAGTTATGAAACTTTTTACCTAATAATGAACCTGCATTAGCATTCGGTATTGGGTTTGAGGTTTTTGTTTTTATTTTTTATTCATCTTTGCAATTCAGCGGGAAAAAGGATAATTTATCCTTTAAGCTCTTTATTTTCTGTGTATATTTATAACTTATTATACTATTACTTGTTATACATTTGGTATCCACCCCTTACATATTGCCAGTGGGCATATCTTCCCCAGTCATTCACTATTCTATAATCAACCGTCAACGATAGAGAGAAAGAGAGAGAGAGAGAGAGAGAGAGAGAGAGAGAGAGAGAGAGAGAGAGAGAGAGAGAGAGAGAGAGAGAGACAGACAGAGACAGAGAGACAGACAGACAGAGAGAGAGAGAGAGAGAGAGAGAGAGAGAGAAGAGAGAAAGAGTCTAAGCATTTTACTTTTTGCTTTCAGGAATGGAAAAAAGAAAAGGCTGAAAGAGGATTCGCCCATAGATACGTTTATGACAAGACTGGGTTCGACAGCGTAGACCCTCGCAATACGGAATATCTACTTGGTAAGTAACATTCTATTTTAAACTCTTGAGTAATCAATTGTTGAATATCAGCTAGCTGGTTTTTTTTTAGTAGGTTTGTATATCACTAACATAAACAAAACGTTAAGAGTACAAATAATAAGCTATCAAGATCTCTTAAATAAAATGGGTGTTTTTGGGTGTTTTTCAATCTCTTTCTCTATATTTTCTATGGCCTCTCTCATTTTCTCTTTCTGTTTCTTCATCTTTCTCTATCTCTCTCAAACTCTTTACTCATAATTCCTCCCCTCCCCAGCTCAGAATTTAGCCGTACCTCCCTCTTTCTTAACCTCCCCCCTCCTTTTCTACCCCTCCTCTCTAGCCAAATCTTTCACATTGCTGTCCTTTTTATATCCTCTTGCAGGGCTTTTCAACCAAGACCACATGCAGTATGAAGTGGAGCGCAACAAAACCAAGGAACCCTCGATTGCAGACATGACCGCTAAAGCTGTTCAGATTTTGAGCAAGAACCCAAACGGCTTCTTCCTTTTTGTGGAGAGTAATACAGCAAAATAAAATGATTAAGACTTAAAATGATAAGAGAAAAACCGTTTGAAATATTTTTAAATACATGTAGATACATGAAAAAAGGACCGTTGACTTTAACATTAATTTTAAATTCACTTTTTATATTAAAACAACAACAACAACAAGAACAACAAGGACAACAACAACAAGAACAACAAGGACAACAACAACAACAACAACAACAACAACAACAACAACAACAACAACAACAACAAAAAAAACAAAAAAAAAACAAAAACAAAACAAAAACCAAAAACCCAAAAAAAAAAAAATCCAACAACTGGAAAGTAGTTGCAGCTGAAAATGGGGCGACGGAGCTCAGTTGATATAATGGGTTCGAATCCGTACTAATTGTATCGGTGTCAATATAATGTGAACGTTGAGACAAGTCCTGCCATCCCTGCTCTGTCAGGATTAAGTCATGATCAACCAGATAAGTCCAACCAAAAATTAATGTTATTGAAATTATTAATATATGACTTGAAAAGGCTTTAAGAGTTGAATAAAAGAAATATTGCATAAGAAGCGTAAAAAACATTAGTATTGATACATGTACTGATAATGATATAATGGCCTTTAATGATAATTTTAAATATATAAATGCAAACCTCCATACAAACGGATTTCTAGAAAATCTCCCTTCCTATCAGCGCCAGTAGTTTAGTCCGTAGTGCTCATGATCGAGGAGCAGGAGGTCCGAGATTCAAATTTCAGTTGGTGACCTCGCCTTCGGTAAACCTAGTTGAACATTTTTGAGAGAGAAAAGGATACACACCCGCTTGTATGATGCTCCTGGGAAACGTAGGAGACGCCAAAGATAGATAAAGAGCTTAGTCAGTAGTAGAATACTGTAGTAGGGCCTATTGTTTGGCAACTTAAACTAAATCATAACTTCACTTATACCTTGTTTTTGGGCTGTGAAAGATTTTAACTATATTTGGTTGTCTCAGGACTAGCGTTACATAGAGTCCACATAAAAAATTCCCTCAGTTGCTATTCATTCATTTTATTGGATTCTGTCCGCCTATGTCTGGTTCAACACATGTTTTTGTGTTATTTAAAGTCTGTGGACGTATCACAAGACTAAATTCTGACAACTGTGCATGTTGCCGCACAAAAGCAGTGCATATAGTCGGTTGTGTCAGAGAGTCCACATAAATTATTTCCTGAGCTGACATTTATGCACATTGTATTTTGTCCATCCATGACTGGTTCAACGCATTTTTGTTATGACCCATTGTTTTATTTTTCTGTTATTTAAAGCCTCTATCTTAAACTGTAAGAGTAGACGACCTAAAACAAACATCCCCCCCCCCGCCTCCCTGTCCAGGTGGGCGCATTGACCACGCGAATCACGACAACTGGGCCCACAAAGCGTTCGCCGAGGTGGAGGCGATGAACCAGGCAGTCCTCAGGGCCAAGGAGCTCACTGCCGATCACGACACTCTGATAGTGGTTAGCGCTGACCACTCGCACGTCCTGTCGATTGCAGGCTACGCAGACCGGGGAAACCCAATCACTGGTCTAAGTGGTAAGTTGATCAATAGTAGAACTAATGGAAGATTTAATTTAGTTAGGATATACATTTACGTTTTAATTGGCGGGCAAACTGATACACGTAGTAAAGTGTGATACGTGATACGAATAAATCGAAACTACGATCGGACAATTTCGTCGAATTTCGCCACTTACTGATTTTCTCCGTGTCAGTATAATGTGATCGGCTGAAACAGGAGTCCTGGTATTCCCGCCTGTGTCTCCATGGGATGAATAAAGTTATTCTGTATTCTGTATTCCACGTGGCAGCTTGTGTCAGATGTTAGTTTTGAGCTGACCCACAATGGAGCCCAGCTGCTGACGTTGAACGCCAAGAAACTTACTAACTAAGTAAGATTAGAATAACATTGATCCACGTGCTGCTTTTATACTTAAAAAATGAAGTAACATAACCATATAAGCGAAGATGGCGGTTTTAATTGTGTTTGGTTTATTTTGTTGGTTTCTTAACGTCCATCATCCAACTAGGCTATTCAGGGACAGTTGGTAAGACTTTCAGCTGATAACTTTACGCACTACCACATAGTGAGAAAGCGAGGACATCAAGGAGCCCTGGTTGTTACATGTGATCTCCCAATCATAAATCGCGTGCTCTACCGACTGAGCTATCTCATCCTCCACCATAAATATAACTGTATTGAAAGTATATAGAATCTTATGATACACTTGTCTAGTTATAAAAGAAAACTGGGGTAATTTTTACGTCTTTACAAAAATAACTTGATGAACTCGTAAAGCCTACAGTTGTACAGAATTAGCACAATAGAAAACGGATTGAAAGGGCTTATTCCAACATACCGTTTCAAAAGTATCATTTTGATGCATCTTTTATAACTAAGATTTTAAACTAAAATTATAAATGGAATAAAAGCACGACGTGTTTATTTCCACGTTGGATTTCCTCCTCACACATTTGTGTTTTACTTTGAATACTTTAAACCTCCCACAGGATTGGACTTAGCCAAAGATGGCAAACCCGATTTGTCGTTAGGCGCGGACGGTCTGCCGTACACAACGCTCATCTACGGCAACGGACCCGGGCGGCCAACAGCCACCAGGGCAAACCTCACAGACGTGGACACAGGTTGGTTTGGAGTCTTGCAACTAGGGTATAGCGCGGACAGGCCACAAAATTTCACTTTCTGTCTCACACGTGGATGTGAGCAGAAGGAGAAAGTCATGGCCCGAAGTAAAAAGGATATGGGAGAATAGAAAGGGTTTGTTTGTGGTGTACATCCTGAACCAGAACGAGAAAGGCAAAGAAGACGATGTCCCAAAAGACAGGGTGTAACAGTGGCGGCGTCTTCGGCCCCACCTGGTTGTTTCTGCGGAATGGGCTAATTTTCTTTCTTTTTTTTTTTTAAATTTATTTCAAACTGTATGCAAACCATGTCTTACTAGCGCTTGCAATCATGATCGCTCTTTCCATTTGACAAGACACTAGGACTCGCAACAAACTGTCCCACCCAGTAATCCTTTACTAAGCAGGCCCAAGTTTCGTGGCATAATTTTATCGCCCTCTGCAATTAAAAAAATATTGGTCGCAGTAACTTACTACGTTAACTACAGACTATTCTTTTAAACACCATGGCGCTCCTATAAAAAAGTAGGACCTCTTTTCTCTGGCTTGATCCTCAGCGGGACCCAAGTCCCCACACTTTTCCCGACTGATACCGTATCCTTCCTACTGTCTATCGTAGCTAGGAGGAGTGCCTTGTGCCGTTTCAGTTGAATTTTTACTGCCCTGGGGCTTAAGCCCTGCCTATTATTGGCACCGCCTTGGCTGAACCAGTGGCATATCATTATTAGTTTCCAACTTTCCTTTCGATTGAGCGTTTCGGTGATAACCACTCAATGCTGCTACTCTAATCCAATGATCTAAAAATCTAGTATACGAGTTTGCATGAGCGTTGTGAATTTGTGATACCGTACTTTAGAGATTTTTACAGTATGGTAGTTTATTAAATTATGACACGTGAGTAAGGTTGATTAATTACTTAAAACCGCTTCAGTGCTTTGTCCCATGATGATAAACTCACAATTAAGAAATTTGGACCCCACCAGGCATTAACATTTTCTCACTCTGTGTTAGATGAAAAGCAGAAAAGATGTTTTAATCCTGATTGGATTCAGATGGATTCACAAATTTAAAACACTTGTAGATAGAGCAGACAATCACAATAAGTCTGCTGAACGTTTCAATAGTGAGTGTATTTAGTACAGTTAACATCGCCGCACAAATCAGCTCAGGATATCGCATGTCTGTTGAAAAGCACTAGTAACCAAAAAAACAGCCATATTTTAAGCAAAATGATTGAGGCTGTCAAATTTTGTGGCGTGCACGAGCTTGCTTTAAGAGCTCATGATGAGAGTGAACAATCTTATAATTGATATCGACGTTCCATATCCATCTTAGTCACAAAGTACACTTGAGTAAAGATTCAAAATGAGCTACTTGACTGCCTTTATGAAGTTAACATCGAGAACTTAAAGACGCAATTACATAATACTAATCTGTTACAATTGAAGCTGATGAAACAACTGATGTCTCATATAGATCGCAATTTGTGATAAATTTAAGATATGTAGACGATTGCGCCCCAGTTGAAAGATATCTCAAGTTAATGATAGAACTGGATCTGGCATTGTAAAGGTTATTGTTGACGAGCTTGCTCCTTATTGGTTAGAAGACTATATGGTTGCGCAAGCTTATGACGGTGTGACAGTTATGAGTGGCACAACTCGAGGTGTTCAAACCATTGTCAGGAAAACATGCCCAAATGCACACTACATTCATTGTTATGCATATCAACAAATCTTTTACTTCAGAAACTTACATCAAGTATCCCCGAAGTCAATCTTTTTTTTTCCGCAAAATTAATGTGTCCGCTTCTCTACCTTTTCCTCTTCATCTTCAATGGACGCGCTGCGAGAAGCGTCTGCTAAAAGTCTTCCTCGCACGTGCGCACCAGGTGGAGTTTTCGCTCCCGTGTAGTGAATAGCGTTCCGAGCTACCGTGAACAGATATTGGACTGTCTTCACTAATGAGTGGGATGACAAAAAAAACAAAAAAAAAACAAAAAAAAACGAGGCGCTTGGACTGTCAAAGACATTTTAAAACACATTCGTGCACACTCTGACCTCAATAAGATCCAGACTAGACAGACAACTGGAGCTGATCTCAACTATACAGTTCATGCTTTCACTACAGCCATGACAAATGTAAGAAAGAACTTGCCTCAATACGCTGTTGAAGACTATGAGTAAAAACGACGGCGCTTTGCCTCACCATTTATAGACGCCTGTGAAGTGTGTGACATTTTCAATACACACATGCCAAACCGTCTAAGTAAATCAGAATTCTGGATAGATCTTTCAATTGTTGATCCCAAATTCTTCATTGATAAAAACGCACCTCCACACAAGCAGATATAAAGCATCCTACGAAATTACCCCATGACTGATAAGCACCCTTTAGCTACTGGCCTAATTGTTCTGTATTCTAATGAAAGTTTTCAGTCGGAACACACATCGACAGTTAAAAAGTTATATACCCATCTAAAAAAATCCCAGGTGACAGAAACATTTGCTGAGGTCGGCAAAGTTTTAGAAATTTTGCTAACAACGCCTTTCCACACGGCAGAGCCAGAAAGGGCATTCAGTACACACAAAAAAAAAATCAATTTTTTTGCGAGAAATATTTCTCAGGACATAATCATGAAGGATACTTCATATGAAGAGATTTGCCTCGCAGAAAAACCGAAGGATAATATTTATGTATAAGGAGATATACCGTAGGTGAGTTGATTGCACACTATGAAAATTCAACACTTATGTATTTTCAGTGATTCAAATCCGTCGACAAGTTTAAACATTTCCTTATTGTCCAGAAGTCGTGCCTAGTATAGCCTACAAAATATTGGTCAGGTAGATGATCTTGTGGAGCCCCACCCTTCTCCTGGCCCACGCGACGCCACTGGGGCGAAGATACCAGGACGTGTCTCAACCTATTACATTATAAAGATAGGTAGCGTGGCGTTGAAATTGATCGTAGTTTATCATATTCAATTTACTCACTACCCATCAGAAAATTCGACAGTGCCAATCAAATTAATTTTAAAAAACTAATTTACAAAACTACTATAGTCAATTTTGTATCGCTGCAACAAACTGCTAAACGTTACGGCAATGTTATTCTGTGGTTCCAGATGCACCGGATTACAGGTTTGATGCCGCAGTGCCCTTGCCTCTGGAAACACACGCGGGGGAGGATGTGGCAATTTATGCAACAGGTGAAGTAAATTGTTGGTTTTTTTTTTTTTTTTTACTTCCTTTGTTACTGTTGTGGTTCTTATAATCGGTGTCGCCACAATACATGTATAGTTAATTGTAAATCAACTAGATTAGTAATCTGATTGTATTCTTTTGTTTCTTTGATGTTTTTTCGTGTTTATTTTTTTCTTCTTATTATTTTCAGACTAGTGCTTTTCTATGGCAGTTCTCGGATGTCACGTTTTCGATATTAATTTTACATCTTGAGCCTTAAATTAAATCGTTCTTCCTCATGTGCCAGATATGTCAGTGTCACACTTTTCTCGATGTGTGACTGTCCAGACTATTGGGCATTTTTTGCGCCGTCTCCCTGTGCAGCCTGCATTTTTATTTCAAATCTAAAATGAAATTGTATACTTCTATTTAAAAAGATAGTCTACTGTGTTATAATTCTCCTTTAACACGTGTTAAAATTTTAATGCATTAGATTCAGTTTAAAAATATTTGTTGGACCCTAGAATACTGCTTGCGCGGATGAAGCAGGATTTAGAGATAAATTGCACCCATGATTGAGATATGACTTGGTTAAAACGAAATCATTTTAGGAAAGCTTTGTTCGTTTCTAGCGTAAAAGAAAAAAAAAGACTTCTTGTTTCCTTTTATTACAGGTCTACGCGTAATATTGCCATGTTTCGCAACGTAATTCTTTTCATTTTGTTTGTTATATCATTTTGATCTCTGAAACCTACCTCCTTGCCTGATGAACGCGCAGGGCCACAGTCCTTCCTTTATAGCGGCACACACGAGCAGAGTTACATAGCACTGGTGATGGCCTACGCGTCCTGTGTAGGGCCCTATTCAGAGGGAAAGCTGTGTGCCAAACATCACATGCAACCTAGCCAAACTTCATGTGTAAGTCGTTTCTCATACATGAATTTTGATAAGCTTCTACTTCTCCTTATACCTCTACATTAACTGCATAAGTAATGTGTTTACGGTTTATTTTAAGGGATGTGAATTACATAAGGAAATAGTCAGTAGTGTTAATTACATTGAATGTGGAACTTGGAACACAAAATCTTCCTCTTAATCTTATTTTGCAGAACCAGTCGGATGCTGCCGGTTTTACAAGATCATTTCCCTTGTTTACATCTGTGACGACATTCTTTACAACAATTTTAATTATGTTTTTTAAACAATGATTCAAACTAATTTTGACTTAAAATAAGGAGACAAAAAATCATAGAACTCTTGAAATTCCAGTTTTTTATGCAGTATGTTATGTTTTTTTTTCTAAATGTCTTAATTTTGAGTTTATGATTACATTGTGTCCTTGTTTACAATTAGTGGAATTAAGGGAATTTTATTATACTAACATTATTTCCACTGCAGTCTAGTAGTAGTATTGACTTTTTTGTAAGTATTTTTGTTGTCAGTGAAGTTCTATCGCGTTCCTTGCTACATGACTGTTAGCCAAAGAAATCCACTTGTTTACAATAGTTCTTGTTTAACTGCTGTAAAAGTCGGAGGTTGTGATTTTAAAAGATGATTTTGGAAGCTGTTTGTGAAATGGAAACGTCTCTAAAGGGATAGAATTAGATGAATACATGACTCGGGCTAAGTTTCTGGAATAACAATTATTACACATTTCTTTGCACTAATGCCTTTCCCCAAGGGAATTCATTGCATACATTAGAAATGTGTGCCCCAAACAGATATAGACAAAAAAAAATGAACCACATGATGATGTTTGCTAGCCAATACGAGTTTGGTATAATTATTTTTGGTATTAAAATTATTATGTACACACTAATAAATGCACATGCTACATTGACTGTTTTTTAAGCACTTATTTAGCTAATCCCTTACAAGTAGATACAAAAATAAAATGAAATGTATATTATATAGAAGAGCTTAAGACAGATATTACTAACTATACTGCGCAATGCTTTAAATTCATGACAAAATGGAATATGAGGCAAATAAAGTCTTCACTTCTAACAAGGTCGAGACTTAGCCAGACTTTCTCTTATCAACGTGTCTTTATATTATTCCTAGTTCTTGCTGCGGTTTCAGCTAACTAATATGAGATATACTAATCTTAAAGGTATGTCGTGTTTTGTATCTTGTTCCGTACCTGTTGGGGCCCTGTGTGGGAAGCCCCACTTTTAAAATAGTATACATACTATTTCAAAGGAGGACTACATGAAAATTAATGTTAAGGGAAAAAAATTCCATTTTATGATTTTAAGTATTCTAATTTAAATGTGTAAAACCCTTGTGGTATTTTTTAACAGTCATACCCACTCCCCGATGTGCAATTAGGGTTAAAATGCAGGATGTGAGGATAGGACAAAAATGAAACATAAACAGTCCACTTCATTAAAAATGTGGCATTGCCAATATAAAATTTCCTTTAATTCTACCTTGACTAGCATGCAATCTATGACAAATAGTGGAATAATTCAACAAGTACAGAAAAAATACAATATGATCATCAGCTAGAATGCTAAGCAGCATACATGTCTTAACAAGTCGCTGCCTTTACATTCATTAAATGTTTTAACAGAATATAAACATTTCAAATCATTTTAAGCTTTTGAAGTGTTCAACCCAAGAAAAGCTTTTGGTATATGTAAGAATTATACCACACCATACACATATGTGAGGCAACCAGGATGAATCACACACGAGTCGGAAATTTGACTTTAGGAGTTATTTATAGTTGTTAAAAATCATTAAATGCATTTTAAGAAGTTGAAAATAATATAACTCTATCATTTCTATGACTAGAGTTATTAAACTTTTGGTTTTTTTTTGTTTTTACAAAAAAGGTCAATATATAGTGTTTTGTTTAGAGGGCTCTAGCTCAAAACCTATACTGGCTATTTGTGGCTGATTCACCCTGGTTGCCTCACATATACCTGCACATTTTAAAACTTGTATCCTTAAACTTTAACTGAGTTAAACAATTTATTGTAACACTCAGATAGTCAGAACAAACAACATGAAAGTAATGACTTGCAAACTGTTTAAAAAAAATTACAATTTTTTTCTAAGTAAAGGTTGGATGATAATTGACATGGAATATTTTTTACAATGTTAAATGTTTCTTGTTTGTACAGTAATGAAAAGGGGAACAATAGCATTAGGGCTATATTTTGTCTTTTGTACTATAATTATGTATTTAAATATTTTGGCCAATTTAGTTTACCATTCCATCAAAGAAACTGGTTTTCATTAATTTCATTGTATCAAAAGGTACAAACAGATTACACTCAGTAACAGACAGTTCTTAATTGATCAAAAGAAAAAGGCACAGTAATGAAAATTAATGTACAGTAATGAAAAGGTAATAATATCATTAGGGCTATATTTTGGCTTTTGTACTATAATTATGTATTTAAATATTTTGGCCAATTTAGTTTACCATTCCATCAAAGAAACTGGTTTTTATTAATTTCATTGTATCAAAAGGTACAAACAGATTACACTCAGTAATAGACAGTTCTTAATTGATCAAAAGAAAAAGGCATACACCTAATGTAAATCATGATTGTATCTTAATACTCACAATTATCTAAATGTTTTTTTTTCCTTCAAGAACTTAACAAGTGTTTAGAAAAACAGTGCAATAAACATACATTATTATTTCCGATTCAATAAACAAATATATAAAATATTTCCAATGTTGAAACTTGTTAATATCTGTTAAAATTTAGTGCTGAAAATCTATGAAAATCTATACAGAACACTTAAATGGTATAGTGAAGGCAGTATATAGGCAGAACTTATCGAATTTGTGATTACATTAGAAGCCAACATATTATTCTCAGGAAGTTTTAAAAAGATAAAGGAAGAAATTATCATCTAGTGGTTAATTGTTTGTTGATTTTTTCATAGCTTCATAGACTGACAAAAAATAATGATTATGACATTTTTTTTCTTCTTCTTTTAGTGTAATTAGTCTCTAATTTACCACTATGGGTATAAAATAAAAAACACCACTTAAAGAAAAACCTTTAAAAGGATGGTTTTTCACAAAGTTATTCTTCAGATAATAGAACTAAGTGAATCAGGTTGGGATTTCATTTTAGATCACATAGTTAATAAAATTTTCAAGGCTGATTTAATTTTGTAAAAATTAACCTGTGATAAATAGAAAAAATAAGCAAATTATACACACATTAAAAACAACAACAACAATAACAATAATAAAATAAGACTTTCTCCCTTTAGTTTTTACCACAGGCAGGAAAAAATGGCTTTGTAACTGCAAAAGGAAAATCCTAGTAAACAAAGCTTTTTAACATTATTTGACAAAAACAATATTGTATGTAATTTTTTGCTGCCTGTAAAATGGTTTTGATTTTTGACAAATTTATTATTTGGATATGGTATATATGAGAATAGTATATAAATATAACATCAACGTGTATCATTTAATGTTGCAAAAATATGCATTATTAATAATTATATTTAACATACACTGTATTGAACTTGACTGATCCATATAGGTGCAACATGTGGTCAATCAAATATAATAAAGCAAGAAACTGTTAGGAGCACAACCAGAAGTAGGCCTCAAGTATGGCTAACATTCACCTATATCTACACAAAAAGTGGAGAAGACTATGGGTCTAGGAGCAAACATCTGGACATATTAATCCTTTTGCAATCCTGTTTATGCTTTAAAGTTTTAGCGTTAAAGCTTCAAAGGAAATATAGAACATCAAAAAGACATTTATGCCATTTGAATATGCTTATTCAAGAATGCCTTATCTGACCAGTCATGATGTAAGGATGTGCAGCATGGACACTTAGAAAAGCAGATGAAAAGAAGATAGAGGCAGCAGAAATGTGGCTCTACAGAAGGTTACTGAGAGTGAAATGGACAGACAATAGAACCAACAAGAGCGTTTTGAAGGAGATTGGAAGCCCTAAACTCATGCTCAAAACAATCAATGTAATAATGCTGAGATATGTTGGGCATTCATGCCATCATTCAGACCCAGGGTTGATGTTAAATGTCCTGCAAGGCAGAACCCAGTCGATACACAAAAAGGGAAGATCACCAACATACATTGAAAACATCTAGAAGAGTCTGGGCCTTAATTTGCAAAGCATCATCCACTAAAGTCAGGACACGAACAAATGTGGCGTATATTGTGGACAGAGCATCAAGTGGGGCAGCAATCATCGTAACCGATGCTGCTGACAGATGATGACAGATGATGAACTTTCTTATCACAAAAATAAAATGAAAATTTTGCCCGTACATTTGAAGAAAACATTATGTTCATGACGAGTAGCATGTCTTAATTGGCCACATGTCAGACCTACCTTAAAACCTAACTTTTTCCACTTTAAGAATTCAAATGACATCTAGTGACACTTACATTGGCGCACCACAAAATTTTTTTTGTTAGATTTGGGAACAGTCAGTTTTTAAAATGTGTGGCCTTTATCTACTGCATGTGCTTTCAAATCTACAGATTTAATAATAATAGATTCACTCATTATTACAGGCTTAATACATTAAGTTTAATAGGGACAAGCATAAAAAAAATCTTGATTATCATTCTATATAATACATTTATGGGGCCTATTGAAAGCCAGATTGATCACTCTTTCATCTCATATAAACTATCTTACTAAAGTACAAAAGGTGGGGCTTGTAACATAAAGATATGCATCATATTTTTCTATTCACCAAATATCAGCATCATAATTATCACAGACATTAGGCTATAAAGAGGTATTTAAATAATAAACTAATTACAAAATGAATTCCATTGTATTATGTGAATATTATCTTCTCGAGAAAAACCTGATGCAAATGAAAAATGTGAAAAAAAAATTGTCTTTGTTTGTATAATATTCCAAACATAATACTTAGAAACTTCACAAAACTGGTCATGCTGTCATTGCTTTTGGCTTTCAGGTCAGTTTAACTTTCATCATTATGTCTTCGTAGTTTTCTTATAGCTGATGTGCATTCTGCTCTAATATCACAGAGTGTCTACCCAATAGAATTTTCATCATCTTCCTTTTCTACTAAAATGTATACAAGCTGTAACTGATAACTTTCACTTTTCAGAGACTACATTTTTTGCATAGCTGCTTGCTGTAAGTTTTTTCACTCTACCTTTGTTTATTGCACTTGAGGTTCTTACTGAAAGATTTTTTTTTTCTTTTGTAAATTAAGATCTGCATTTGCCTGTTAACATTTAGAGTACACACACAAAAAGTATTGATAGTTCACATTGTGGCTTCTTATCTAATTATATAATTTTCATTTCTCTACATTTACTGTTCCTAATTTCTTTTGTCTGTTTAATTTTATGTCTTGTCTTTTAAAATATCCATGACTTCAGTTCTATATTTTAAAGCTTGTTTACATAGAAACACAAGATGTTTTGCAGTTTTCATCTTTTGGTAAAATAGAAGCGGATTGGTTTTTCTGGTTCCACAAATATCATGTATTTAAAACTGCAGTTATCAGATTCAGGTCTGATGTGAATTTTCAGTCTCTGGAGAACCTACAGAATAAAAAAGAGTCAAAGATGAGGGGTTGGTGGGGGGAGGGTCTGGAAGAGAGTTAGATATCAATCTTAAAGGTTTAGAAAATAAACAACAAAAAGAACATCAAAAAAACAAAAAGAAGAGAAGAAATGCTCATAAAGGCATACAAAAACGATAACTCGGATCAAAATTGCGCAAAATGGGTTAAAAATAAATATGGAGTCAGGGACAAACAGACTGATATTCGGATAAAAAAAGAAAGTTAAAGGAGAGAAAGAGAGACAGAGAAAGAGAGAGAAGAGTTGAGTTGAGTTGGTTTAACGTCCAACGTCAGCACTGTATGAAAGAGAGAGGAAGAGATGGATCGAGAGAGCGTGTATAGAGAAAGGGAGAGACAGAAATAATAGAGAGAGTGAAGGTAGAGAGGAGACAAAGAGAGAGAGTGAGAGAGACAGACGGGAGAAAGGTAAAAGATTATCCATGTTCACCTTAAATAAATTTATTGGTTCAACAAGATAAAAGAGGTGAGGGGACACGTGACAGAAAGGGATATAAAACACACTACAGTCAGGAATATTGATATAAAAATAGAGGGATGTAGAGACTATGGTCAACATTTCCTGAATGGAAAGCATTTCTGCCTTCACAAACATTTTTTTTTTAAACTTCAAAGAGGATAAACTATAAGAACAGTTTGTCACTTTGGAATAACTTACTCTAACAGTTGCCAGATATATTTCCTGCTCTGCAAACCTGAATCCCAGACATTTACGAGGGCCATGGCCAAAAGGCATGTTAACAAAAGCAGGTGGGGCATTTTGTAGCTTCCGAGTCTCTTCAGATCTCAGCCATCGCTCCGGGACAAAACTTTCTGGTTCTGTGAAATATTCTCTGCAGCATTTGACTTGAGTGAAAACCAAAGGAATCTGCGTCAGGCAATTCATATAGGAAAAAAAAAAGAAGAAAAGAAGTAAAATTACCATCATGCCTTCCTTGTAACTTGTCTCATTTATTATCTTAATTGGAATTAAAAGAATGTATAAACAACTCTCAGAGCACTAAACTAAGACAATAATTTTAAGTTTTATTTTGAAAGCAAAATTATAGATCCATTTCCCATAATTATATAAATTGAGCTGCCAAGGTTGCCTCAATTCCTATTTGATTTTCTCGAAATAAAAATTTAAATGGTTAAAAAAATATTCTTTAGGTCCACTTTAAAAAATTCTTTAGATTAAACTTTAAAGTTTTTAACACATAAAGTTGTTGATCAATAGTTTAAAAGATTGTTTAATCCTTAATTCAATTTAACCATCTATATTCTATCATACTATCATTCCCACCTTTATCGGCTACAATGATCAAAATAAATGTAACTATTAATCCCCCTACTCTAGTTAAAACTTAAATCTTTCATCATATCATACAATCAAGCCATCTTAGATTTGGCCTCACGAGTTATTGCACAGATTGGGGTGCAACTGTGTTCACATTCATTTAAATCAAATGGAATAACACCTGGAAAGTTGAGAATTCAAGGTTGGGGGGGGGCACAAATTATCAAATTTACGAATTGGACCACTTCATTTAATCCAGCGTCAACTATTCCTCCAGAATAAGACAAAATGGATTTATGCACTTGGTTAATTTTTTTTCATTATCTGCTGGTCATGTGTTTTTTTTTAATGGGCTACTGCTTGTATGGTTGTTTTAAGGTCACAAGTTTAGCACTCTGTTCGACTAGGCTAGGTTAGAATCAGATCTGCACACGGGTAGCCAGATGACTTGCAGATCTGATCGAAGTTTGATAACACACCATTGTATGTCTATTTGAATCAATTCCTCAGATGGCTGGATTGTATTTATTTTCCGATAGCATACAGGGGCTTTAATTGGCATGTAGGCCTATATAATGTAAAAGTTAAGTGTACACGTTTCTTTCACATATAGTTAAGTGTACACGTTTCTTTCACATAAAAATTACTTAAACATAATAATTATAGAGAATCATTTACATTTTTGTTTTTTAATTACAGTTTTTATAAAATTAAAAATGTAAATGTTGATAACATTGATTTAGTTCTTAGTTAGATCTTAAGATAAAAGCAATTATTCATATATTTGGACCAAAAAAAAAGGCAACCACAAACTATAAAACAGCAAAATCATCTACTTAGATAAAATATATTTCAGTGACCAACCCCAGCTGGTATTCTGTATCCTCTGATGACAACATCTTCAGGAAGTACCCGGTTAGCAGAAAATATTGTTGGCTGAATCAATCTTTACCACACCAAAACAAAACAAAAAAGTAAATTTTGAACTCTATATTGTTTAATTTTAGCTCGACTAAAATGTTTCTTGAAAATTAATCTAATTCATAATGTGATAAAGTAAAAAAAAAAAAAAATAGACAATAGATACAAAGCCAAATTTGTATCAATGCATGTGGTATGTTTTTTATGAATCCATCTTAAGCAATGTTAATTCATATTATTTTGTCTCTTACAACTTCACATAACGGCATATACTTTTCATTATATATATTCCATAAATCAATATGATTCCAATCTTCTTGAACTCATATTAAGCGTAATCTATGAGTTAAAATGCCTCATCAATCATAATTATGGTAAGCTACCATGAAGCATTTAAGCCAATTCATTTCTTCATTTAAAAGCATATAGAATTTAACTTTTGTGGACCTTGGTAATCGTAGTTAGATATAACGTGTGCATTGGACAATTTTTTTTAGGTTTTTAGAGTTTTTTTTTTCTGTGCATGGACACCATTTTTTATGCAACATATAAAATGTATTTTCACCTAAATGATTCTTTTAAGCAGGCTTTCAAATAAGGCATGCAAGCCAGGGCTTCCTTGGTTAGTGGTTGATTACTCCCGAGGTTTGCCTCTATTTCATTTCTCAGTATTTCTTGTTTGCCTGGATTTTTCGCCAAGTTGTAAAACAGCACTTGCATATTCTTGGCTGTCTAAAGAGAGATACAGACAGTACGACTCTAAAATTGAAGTGTAAAAATTACTCATTTTGGAACAAAATTTCAATTTCAAGGCAGTTGATTCAATCTATGATAATACTAACAGGAAACCAAATGAGTGAGTAATTACATCTTCATCAACAATATCTTGTTTTGAAACTAAACAGGAAAAGTAAAAATCTTGTCACAAAAATATTTCAATTTTATTGTAGAGTATTATACCAAATATGATTATTGTAAGTAATGTAACGGTTAATCAACATGGTGAACGCATGATTTATATATGCACAAAATGATCCAAATTTGTAGCCTGAATTTCTTAATCAACATTAAATTAAATAAGAAGAAAGAAAACGAGAAAGGTCAACAGATATTCAATTACCGATTCAGTTCCTGCATTGAAAAGGGCGGATAAGATGATCTGAATTTGGGAGAATGAAAGTGACTTATCATTGATCATCAAGTTTAGCAGACTATTCTGTTCCAAGCTCAGGCTATCTGCTTCACCCTCCTGTTGTATTTCATTTAAGGCATTGTTCAGGTACTTTGAGGAAATTCTGAATCAAAAGATGCATACAAAAATTTGACACCATAATTTTGAAAAAAAAAAAGACACGAGGAAAAAACATGATAAATAGCACATAGACATTGATATACAAAAGACTGGAAATCATAACTAAACTTATTTATTACAGAAAAAGATATTTGTTGCAATCATATTGGCATATTAGTTATAATGTGATCAGCGTGCACAGACACTTTATTTGACAAACATTTAACTTTCATGTTTATAAAATATTGTTTCATTATAAGTCTCAAAATATTAATATTAATATTCTTTTACCAATAATTTTATAATCTGATGAGGTTATAAATTACTAACTTTGTATTCTCAATTGAAAGCTATTTGGATCTATTAACACCATTCCATTATATTCCATCGTATTATTTATACTTTTCTTTACCGGCATGAGTCATGTTCCACTAACTTTGTAGAGGTCCTTAACTCCCTAACTAGGAAACTAGAAACAATAAGTGTTTAAACCAAACTATTGTAGAGAGTTTGCTGGCAAATATTATAGTAAGATTTTTGTTTATTCCAAAGTTTGCAACAACAAAGTTTACCTTAAGAATATTTACACAGCAGTCATGCAAACTCAAACCAAAAACAACTAGAAAAAATATCAGTTTGAATTGTCAGTATCCATAGTATGCAATCCACAAAGAATGCAAGTTTTTTATGAGGGTGGTTTCCTTAATTAAAATAAGTTTTATTAAGGCGGGATGTGTCAAAATAAGAATATATACCCTGTCTCACCCCCTTTAAGGTGCTTTTAAGTCAGTATAGTTGATATGCTTTTATGGAAAAAAATCAAAATGATACTCTCAAGAACAAATTAGTAAAATGACAACAAATTGAATTAACAAAAATAATGAAATTACCCACATTAATATGATTTGGATTTTTATTTTATTATCTTCACAAGTTGAGAAAGAACCTCAAATTTCTACTGGTATCTCTCCCTCTGCCTCTGTGTGTCAGATGTTAGTCTTGGTACTCATAAAGCCAAGTTGCTGATGTGAGAAACAACCAACAACCTGAACTCTACCTTACCAAAATTTATTTTAAATGAATAAAAAAATTAACTCACTCATTAACAGTCATTCGGGCCTTCTCATATAGCCTGTAAGTCTTGTTTCTGTAAAACTTGTGGGCTACAGATTTGCCGGACACACTGTTTTGAAGCTGTAAGAATATTTCAGACATAGCAGTAAGGAATCGCTCTGTCTCTGGATCTCTGTCGCTGGACTCTCTCAAGCAGCCCAAACGAGTGTTATAACACACAACACCGTTGCCTACAATTAATAAAGACGGTTTGAAGATAAACAAAAAAAATGTGTATTTTCCTAGAAAATAAGCAATAAAGCACAAAATCTAAGGGCATGAATACTTTTCTAAATTTTGAGAAAGAAAAAAAAAAGTAAACAAGTTAAAAAAACACAGATTTTTTTAAAATGTTTTTGAACATTTGCACACAAAACCTTCAAAACATACAATTTAATTCTAAATAAAATCTAAACTAAGATAATATTTAGAAACTCGACTTTAAAAAAATAAATGATAAGAATGAAGAGGCCCCTTATTTAAACTGACACATGTATAAGTTCTTACCAAAAATTCCTTTCATATAAAGCACAATGCATTGTTGAAAAAGTTGATAACCTAATTTTCTTTTTAACGCTAAAATCAAGACATTCATAAATCAACTTTGTGGCAAATAACATGGCATGAAAAAGAGAGACCAATTCAAAAATTCAAGTTATCTTATTTTGAGTCTTACTTTCAGAGGCATAACGGAAAAAAAGATCTGCAAGCTCACGAGGCCCCCTTTCCTTCTGTTCTAATATTTGCGCAAAGTCTTCTGCTACAAGATTCTGAATGGGAAGATAATGTGTGGCACAGTCTGCTCTCAGAAGGAACTTGTTGGCTGGAGACCGAAGGGCATACCAGTCTTCACCTTGGCTATTTAAAAAACAACAAGTTAACCAACATCAATACACAAAATTTCTTACAAATAGTATAGATAACTACATGATAAATATGACATGTATATGCACAACTGCTAGACTAAAGAATAAGGTAGAAGGAGTGCATAATTGATGGTAAGTTTAAATCTGATTGTATGTCATGTTTTTTTAAAATTAATTTCTGTACTTCTGAAGTTTCTGAAGGATCTGACTTTTTAATTATTTGTGGAACACTCATAGATTCAAAGTTGGGATACATGAAATTTTCATGAAAAATTTTTTTTTTACATCCTGAGAAATCTTGCAAAATAAAACGGTGGTACAAGCTTAGATTTGAACCGTGGATGTACTGCTCAACAGTTTGCATCATTAACCAACCGAGCTACGGTTGCCCAATCAAAATGCTGCTATGGGGGGAGGGGGGGGGAGCTCAGTTTAATGTGACTGGCTGAGACAGGAGTCCTGGTATCCCCGCCCTGTTACAGCACATACAATTGTCAGATGGTCAGTCTCTGAGGCCCGTCCACAATATAACCTATATAGTGCTGTTGTTGGACGTTAAATCAACTCAACAACAGAATGTTATGATTTGTAAAGAGAGCACTCTTAGGATCATGCTATGCATAAATAATTGAGAAGAGTAATTTGGACGTGAAAAATCAAAGAGAGGGTGTTTGAATAGTCAGTGGTTGAAAATATACTCTCTCATAACTGAAGGGTTACAAAAATTGCTGTACGACTTAGCCATGATTGTCAGTCCAAGGGAAGATCTAGCATAATGGAAGGGAATAAGGTGCAGCTGTTCGAATTTTCTTGTTAAACTACTTCTTTTCTGTCTACTAACAGGCACCAGGATTTGCAGATGTGCAAACAACTCCTGACAGTCTCAGATAACTAGAAAAATTAAATTGTCAACAGAATTTAAGAGATCGAGAAAAAAATGTATCATACAAAGGTCCAACCTTCTCTTATGAACGGTTTACTAAGTGAATTTTAATGCCATGAGTGGATTCTTCCAGCAAAATTATATTTCAGAATGATATCGTGTCCTTAAACAAAGTTTTTTTATTAAGCTTGAACTCACATCTCCAAATAATTATTAGAAATGTATGCTCTATTGTTTGCCTGTCAAACCCTATCTCTAATGTGAAAATATTAAGATCGAGAGTGTTTTAGATCAGTCTAAAAGACAAAGCCAGAGAGAAAATGATGAAAATTAATTTCGTCTTAAACTTTTTCTTCACTTACGTTTCAGCAAATCCTCCTGATTGATTATTCCGCTGGCAGTAAAGAGCACTAAGGTCTGTAGTCGGCCTGAGGGGAAAACGACCTTCATTTTGGTAGACAACCTCTAAATCTTTTGGGTCTGAAAGGATGACTTTGGGCCCTGAGAGCTGAAGCCGCACAATAGGACCGTATTGGTTAACCATGTGCTCGATGAGCTTGTCCAATGTAGCAGGTGTAAATTCAGCTGAAATACATTTTATTTGATTAAAAGGCATGTAAGCTAAACTTACAATGAAAATATTCAGCCTAAATGACAATGTTATCATCAATTCAAGTGAAAAATATTTGACTTTAACTACCCATAATATTCTATTCATTAGAATCGTTTATTTTTCAAATAGAAATCTTAACTGAGTTTTTTTTTTAACTTACTGAATGGCTTGAAATAAAATAGGCTTCCAACAACAGGCCATTGTGCTAGGCCTCTGGGTCCTGGTATATCTTTGAAGTCTTTTATCGTTGATGTTACTACAGTTGAATGTGTTTCTTGGAGCTGAAAGTCAAAAAGTTGCGACTGACAACCCTGCAGCAAACATTTCCTTTGATACTTCAGCAAGGAGGATATTCTTTTCATCCCCATGGTGGATAAATTTACTTTTTAGTTGAATGCATTTGGTTGGATCCTTGAATATCCTTGAACTCCAATGCAGCATTCTTATCAAATCTGCAGTAAAGAAATAATATTTAAACAAATGTGAATTTATATTGTAACAAACAATTTTGGAAATATCTTTGTTGTAATTGATTTGTCCACATAAGAACCTTTATTACTACATGTAATTATGGTTATTCATAGTTGATATACATGCAGGTGGAAATAGAAGTATGAGGGAGTTTTTTATATGCCCTGTTCTGAATATGTATTTCATCTCATTTGCTTTGAGGACTAGAAAATGACAAGTCAAAGGGAAATATCACATAAACTATAACCATTCAGGTATAAATCTTTAATGTAGACAGTAGGTTGGTTATTCTCTCAATCAAAGGCATCTGATTCTGAGTATATGTAATGATCCTGTAAGATTTTTTGGTTAGGAAAACTTTTGGAGTGTATGCAGCTACCAAATATTTTATGACAAATGTTTACAATCTAAAACTATAAAAAAGTGGAATTAAAAAAAAAACACAAAAAACTATGAGGCTTAATTTTGTATGACTTAAATTCTATCTAGATCCCTGATAAAAATCTGAGAAAGTGGATCTAAACCCCATTCTTTTAGCCTAATGACAAGTGTGTGTGTGTGTGTGTGTGTGTACTTGAGCAGAATCATTATTTTTATTTGTGTCCATTTCATGGAGAAATATTAAACTAGCCTACTCCTCCTTCTCCAAACCCTGTATAACAAAGCCAAAGAGAAAACCAATTTTGATCTCATGTGCTATTATGTGATTTTGTTATTGATAAAGAAATAAATTGTAAGCATGCTCACATGTCAATGGGGCGCACAAAGGTAGAGCATGCGGTTATGTTAGTACTTAGTAGGTGGCAGGATTGAGCTCCGGTCTTCCACGATTATGCCCCTTCGCATTGGGTATATTTCTTAACCCATACACATAAAACTAGATCTACATGTAATGTGATCGGCCAAGTCCCCCGTAACCTCGACGCCGTATAGGATCTTCGTTGATACCCATCTATAGCGTAGACGGATGCACATGTAAAATTTAAATCTAGATCTAGATATAGATTTTGATGCAGAGTTCGATCTCAAATTTGCTGGTATGTTGTAACTAATAAGAGGACAAATAAACGATAAATTAAAGTTGAGTTCTTGTATGTAAACATAATAGTACAAGTAGACTCGAGCAAATGACGACGAGGGTCGAGGTCTGGTGTTGAAGATGGAAAGATTCGCATGCGGACAAATAAACAATAAACAAGCTACGTTCCTTGTTTTTATACGCTTATCAGAAATGCAGGATAACGTGAAACTGAAAGAACTATTCGGTAGTCAACATCAAGTAAGATCAAGCGCAATCAGAACCATTACTTGACTGGAATGGCGGCGATGGTCGAGGAATAGATGTAAAATAGAGAGATGGGTACTAGTTCGAAGTTTCGGACGTAGGCCTATAAACGACAAACAAAACAACGCGTTGGGGTCGATCGATAACATGATTAAGTTGACTAACTCAATCTCGATAACAAAAGAAAAAGATGGATTGCCTATCGAAATACTAATTAAATTGGGCCAAAATTTTCTTGCGCGCAGAAAACTTTCATTATCATTCTCTAGCTTCGGTAGCGTGGTTTGGGGGAAAGGGAGCACCGTGGGGTAGAACATCGGTTTCCGACTCAAAAGGTGCAGGTTCGAGCCCGGGCGATTTCACCCCCTACTGTTGGGTCGGTGTCAGTTTAATGTGACCGACTGAGACAGGAGCCATGGCATCCCCGCCCTGTCTCATATGTGGCAGCACATAAAATTGTCAGACGTCAGTCTTAGGGCTCGTCCACAATTTAACCTGTATGGTGCTAACTTGTGGGTTTTTTCCCTATTGCAAGTTGAGAGTAGAAAACCCACAGTGAACCCAATGGATTTTGAAGTGAGAGATGATTTGGCCCACGAGATAAGAGGTGTTGCCAGAAAATAAAGAATAAAATTTCTGGTGATGATGACAGCACCTAAAGAAAAACAACACTAACAGTAATTTGAAAGGCAACTTATTAACGCAAAAATAGTTTAAGAACACTGGGAGCAAGAAGATTAGTGTCTTGTTAAAAGTTTTAAGAGTGAGAGAGCAAGAAGACTAGTGTCTTGTTAAAAGTTTTAAGAGTGAGAGAGCAAGAAGACTAGTGTCTTGTTAGAAGTTTTAAGAGTGAGAGAGCAAGAAGACTAGTGTCTTGTTAAAAGTTTTAAGAGTGAGAGAGCAAGAAGACTGGTGTCTTGTTAGAAGTTTTAAGAGTGAGAGAGCAAGAAGACTAGTGTCTTGTTAGAAGTTTTAAGAGTGAGAGAGCAAGAAGACTTGTTAGAACATGGACAATGTATAAGGAGCCGCTCATGTCTAAGTGGGAAAGCTTTTACGAGTGCATTAAGTTTGGTGATGTTAAACGAAAGAAATTCTTCAAGTCAAACAGTATCAACTGGAAACAGAGAAGGGCACGCGGAACCTTTTCAAAGTCGGTTGAGTCTGGAGTGAACAAAATACATTCTCTTATTTATAGAAAGCAGTTAGTTGAAAGCGAGTTTTCCTCGTACATTTTTCTGCCAAATAGTTTGCACAGTTGGAGTATAAGAAACGATCCTGCAAAAGCAAAGTTTCTGTTCTGTTTTTGCTTTCATAACTGATAAATTGCCAGCCTTTTATCGCGTTTGCCATCGGGTAGTTTTCTAGAGCGTTGCTGACGTGTCTGTAACTAAAATTAATTATAAATGAAAAATTTAAGAATCAAAAGTGGTATTCTGGTTCAACTTGTGACAATCTCAACCTGGCTATCTTTAATGCTGCTAAAGACCTTTGCGATATTTATTTTGGCGTTGATCATAGCGATATAACTGAAGGCCAACAAGTCTGGTTCATTCAGCAAGCTATCAAAGAAGCTGATAAAGGCATCAAATAATTATTCTGACAGAGAAAAGGTTAGCCAAAAACAAACTGGAAAAAATATTTTGTTTGGTGGAGTTGCAAGCCGTTCTTTTGAAACCAAAAATCAACGAGCTTGCATCACGTGTGGCGATCTCGTGGCGATCATTGCGGGGTTTTAAGGCACAATCTGAGAAAGATTACGTGCGGCTACCACTAGTATCCATACAGAAATTCCACGGTATTTACTGCAGTCCTTTTGCTGGGACACAAAACATGAAAGAAGAACACATGTTTTTTTTATTGTTGAGAAACTAATATCAATGGTTTCTTGAAAGCAATTGAAGAACTCAAGTTTAATCTACCTAGTGCATCAACAATATAACCGTTTTTGTTCAAACTCATCCATGCCAATTAGCTTCATAAACCATCACAAAACGGCAATAGACAAATGAAGTGTGGTGAAATTTGTAGAACACGCAGCCTCTGTTCCCGAGATTTCATCAGGTAAAAAAAAAAACCCGGCAACTTCAATTAAAATAAAAATTGGTTTCAGTCTATTAGCACCCGTTTAATGACAAAATGAACGACGTTATGTGAATTAATATATTGGGATTCAATGTTGTTTGTACTTAAAAAATTAGAAAAGGAGTGAATTTGTATATTTATGTCAATAAAATCATTATGGATTAATTATTTAAGATTGTATCTCCATAAGAGGGACTGTTGGATTTTTTCGGTACTTAAACAGCCTTCACAATGTATTAAAATTACTTTTAATGAAAAAAACAACAACCGGAAACAAACTTATTTTCATGGCTCACTCCATCAAATTCGTAACTACATGAAAAAAGAACCAATAAGTAACTTCAACAATAACCACTGATAAAGTTTAATACATGTAATTGATCTTCTGTAAGAATCCCTTTTCTTAATTTTCACTGATTGATGACATTCAATGAAAAGTGCTGTCGAATCCCCCCCCCCCC
>RQTK01000009.1:566361-581352 GCA_003991915.1 Elysia chlorotica
AGAGACAGAGAGAGAGAGAGAGAGAGAGAGAGAGAGAGAGAGAGAGAGAAAATGTGTGTGTGTGTGGCTAGACCAGCTACGCTGTACTTGGGCCTAAAATATCATGCACAAAACAAACAGTTGCAATTACTGAATTGGCTGCTCATTCTGCACTGCGAAAATAATTCACAAACCGGCTACATGCATGTAGTCTATACATGCATTCTAGAATTAGATATAATCAAGGCAATACTTTGCACAAAAACTAATCTTGATTAGGCTGTTTAAAACTTAATACGTAAAAAAAATGTTAATATTCAAAATTTTTTAATGCATATCGAATTTTTCAATAAATATGTTTTTCCTTCACCTTAAAAATTTAGGCCTACTCTGCTGCAGATAGGCGGTTTGTGAATACCAGCGACGATATCTACTATCTAGGATCAGATAATACAATACCATCTTAACAAGATCTAGATTTCTAGATATATATATCAAGGTCTCGCAAAAAGATCCGCTTATGCAGGTGGCAAGTGCAACTGTGCAAAAATTAATGTCCCAACCGCTTCCCGATGCCGAATATCAGAAAGGACGAAGCTTGGAACGCGTTACGAGGAAAGAAATAATTGCTATACGTTTAATTATAGGCTAATTACGACCGGAACAAAAGAAATGAGGGTCAACATCTAAAACTCATTTTGAAGGCTAGAGAAGCAGTTTACAATAACTATCATCCTCCTCACAAATGAAACCAATGCAGTATCATATCCTTGCGCGATCTGCGGCGTCACTCTTCGGCGTGGTTATCGCTTAAAATTATATTCGGGGTACGTTGAGAAAGCCTAGCGTGATTGCTTGAAGTCCACCAACCTTGCTGATAAATTCCCTTGTTGGCGCCAGATCGCTACACAGATCGATAATCACCGACAGCGTTGTGTTGGGAGCAGGAGATTTACTACTCTATCTCTCGATCGATTTCGACAGCACTTGACACTAGCATCAGCTTCGAAAAGTTGCCTTTGGAAGACCATAAGAATTGTTCAACGTTCCTTATGTAGATGTTCACAGACTCAAGTACATGTACATGCATGTATTAAGCCACCAAGACTTGGCAATCTTTGGTCAGAGATAGCGAAGCTCTCTTCTAGTTCAACGTGTTCTGTATTTTGAAAGAGTATCTTATACACTCAAAGCTTGGTAATATCATATTAGCACCGACCCAACAAGCAGGGATCGAACTAGCGATCTCTCGAAAGAAGCTACGCGCTCTACTTTTCAAATAGCTCGTCGCCGATGAGAGTTTGTCTCCCTGTGTGTCCGTCTCTCTTCTCTCTGTCTGATTCTTTCTTCATGTCTGCCTATCTCTCTGTGTCTGTGTCTATATTTGTCTCTGCCTATCACTTTGTCTTTCTGTCTGGCTGTCCGCCTGTCTTTTTTGCTGCCCCTACCTACCTCCGCCCTCTCTCTCTCTCTCTCTCTCTCTCTCTCTCTCTCTCTCTCTCTCTCACCTCTCTCTCCTCCTCTCTCTCCTCTCTCTCTCTCTCTCTCTCTCTCTCTCTCTCTCTCTCTCTCTCTCTCTCTCTCTCTCTCTCTCTCTCTCTGTCTCTGCCTCTCAGCATGCCTGTCTCTTTTCTATCTGTCTAGACATGTGGGTCTAGTCTGCCTGTCTCTATTTTTGTCTATCTCTGTCTATCTTTATGTCTGTCTGTATGCTTCCACGCCCTCTCTCTCTTTCTATCTATCTATCTATCTATCTATCTATCTATCTATCTATCTATCTATCTATCTATCTATCTATCTATCTATCTGTCTGTCTCCCTCTCTAGAAACAGTTCGAAAATAATGGTATAAGTCTATCCCCCCCCCCCCTTCCCCGCAAAATAGAGCTGATTAATTTGTGTGAAATATATACCTACATATTAAAAATTCTTTGCTAAAAATCGGGACCGATGCACATTTAGGTCCAATCTTAAATATCACATTCTCTGCGGAAGAAAACTTATGTTATGTTATTGCTTTAGTCTTTTAGACCAATTGCACTATGTAAGAAAATATGCGGTTAAGTTGAGCTTTTCATAATTATGCAGAGACTTAGAATTAATGATTCTCTTCGTCGAACCGCTCAGATTCTTGTCTTGCTGCGGTTTTCAAAATTCAATCTATCAACAAAAAAATTTGAGCAAATTGGGCATTGCGTCCGGTTCTTAATATCCGCGAAGTGAGTCTTTTTAGGGTATTTTTACCGCACATTTTGGTAAACGGAATTTTCCATGGTAGCTAAAATTTTATAAATCTCGACTTGAACCAAATTGGTTAATTTGTCAAATAATAAAACCTACCGCCCCCCCCCCCCCCCCCTATTTAAAAAAAACCGGTTCAACAAATGCACCATGATGACTAAGGAATGCGATTTTACCTTGGATTTCACCAAAATATATTACCTTTTTTGGTATATATAGGCTCTACTTTAGGTTTTCGTAGGCGTCCGAAGACCTGTGACTAATCTAAATTAAAAAATAAATGAGGAAAAAACACTGAGGAAAAAAAACCCACAACAATCTGACGTTTTTACTTGTTGGACATGATCCAACGAAGTGGAATAAACTTTGGCAAAATCACATAAAACAGTAGGCTACAATGCACATGCACTCTGATAGACAGGTCGAGGCAAATGCACGAACGGTTGCATTAAAAATGTTTTTGTACAATTAACTAAAATATTAATAGTAACTGCTTTTAGCCCAATTCCAAGAAAAGAGTTGTTATAACACACTCGCATAACAGTTAAATCAAGCATATTCAAACGCGAACTTATTTAACTACAGTACAAGCCCTCCATTGGCTAAGTTGCACGGCGCAGTTGTCCAAGACGTAAGCGAGGTAAAAAACAAACTAAAAAAAAACCGCGTAAAATTCACGTAATTTTTATTGTACGGAACTCGTCGAGTAGGCCTACTGTCACGAACCACAATGACACTGGGGTGGAAACTCCGTCTTGTGGACTGGATCCGGTGCACTGCCCCTTGGTGCACTGTGTAACACTGCCGTAGGGTATATATATCTCACTCGAGTGTCTGTCACAGTGTCAGCGAACTCTACTCTATAATTTATGAGCATTTCTGAAAGTTGGCTACACAATCACATCATCCTGGACATCAGTTTTCTCACGCATACAGCTTTCAAATAGACGACATATTTGGAGCTCTTATTTTGTTTATTCCATAATGGTTACATATAAGCGCTGGATGCTAATAATTTTACAAGGAATGAAGTAACGAGATTTAAGTGCTGAGCCCAACTTTCAATCTATCGGTTTCCAAGCCTATCTTCTAGTCTCTAGTTCCCTACTGTGCTAACCTATCCACATGCCCAGGGCAGGGTGAATTAGTGGTAGATTACATACTGTTTGTACTCGTCTTATACTGGTAAAAGTTAGAACAAAATTTAGACTATCAAGCAAACTTGGTTGTATAAGTACACTAGGCCTACATCTCGACTGAATGGGTCTGCCAGAGATGTTACTCCAAAGGCTCTCAGGAACAGACTGCGTATGCAACTCAGATTCTAGTAATTATAAAGCTGAACTTTTAGCTCGTGAGAACCAAGCCTCACCGGTGTCAGACTGCCAATAAATTGTAGGTGTCATACGAACTTTATACAAAAGTCAATGGAAACTCACGAAGTATCAGGGACACCACCAGACGCAGAGGAAGCCTGGATCCCATGCACTGGACGTAAATCTAACATGATCGATTGAGTCCACCTGCAAGACGACCTTTTGGTTACGCCTAACAAATTGTACCAAACCAATTACATACTCGCTCTTCAGTTTAACCACGACTGGAGACCCTAAATCTAGCAGACATTCGGATATCCCAAATACATTGTATAGCTCACATGTGGATAGTCTAAAGGATGGCTGGAGTATGATAATGTTACAACTGAATCAATAAATTTAAGATATATCTAGACTATGTGCCGCATAAAGAGAAACTGCGCCTCTTCTTATTCTCAATAACAGAAACTAAGCTGGGCGAATAAAAATAAAGTGAGGTAAGCAGGGCAATATAACCTACAGGACAATGACCCTATGTTTACTTTGCCCTAGACGATGTAATAATTCTGGCCAAGCAGGCAAGCTCAGTGCTGAAGTGGAGCCCATGGGCCGAATCCCCGCCCCGCACCCTCTCCCTTTCCCACACGCCATGCCGAGTTAGCTAGGGAATCCTCGGGAGGACCTTGGCTAAAACCCAGACGTAGGCTGAAACATACCTGTCTAAAATTGGAAAGCTGGCACAGCCCCCCCCCCCCCCAAATCATGCAGCTGTATTATTAGCATACGTAGCGGTGTACTATAAACTCTCTTAGCCACTGGACACAGTGCACTGACAGAAACCGCAATAAGAGTTAGTTGCTTCATGTGTAGCATCAAAACTGACAGGCAGACAGGGCGTTGACCTGATGGTATTACAGTAGAACACGTTTAAACCGAAATTTTAAGGGGTCTAATTTCTATTTCGGTTTAAACATATTTTGGTTTAAACATAGTCAAGATAAAACAAAAAAAAAACGAAAGGGACACAAGCCACGAAATTTGAACTAAAAATTGGGTAATATCCCTTCTTGGAACACATGTTAAATGAGTTTCGCCAAGCCCCCTGCATGGTAAAGGATGTTCATTTTGTTTTTTTGTTGTTTTTTTTCTCACTTTCTTTGTATGTCTGTGTGTGTGTGTGTGGTGGGGGGGGGGGGGGGGGTGAAAAAATTGTTGTGTCATTTTGTTTTGTTTTGTTTGTTTTTGTTTCTTTTCTATTCGAATGTGGGAACAAATCTGGAATCTCTTTGGCCTTTTCTATCTTTTCTCTAATGCCAAGAATTGCCGAAAATGTAGAATTCGATATTCCGTGTTTGCGACCGATTATTTTGTTTTGCCACTTTTGTTCTAATCACAGACATGTAGAATATCCGACAATCTCATTCCAAACGGATTTTCCTTACCAATAGCACATCGGGCATATTTTTGTTCGATTAGGTTTTTAAAGAATGACAGCAGGCACTAAAAGAGTTGCTTAAATTAAGATTCCTCTTTATCTGCCTGTCATTCTGTCTCTGCCCCCCCCCTCTCTCCCTCTCTCTCTCTCTCAAGATCTAGATTTAGATCTAGACTAGTCTTCTTCATTTCACTTTTACCTTTCATTCACTCATTCAACACATCTCTCTCGATCTTTTTAATGACCCCCCCCCCCCCCCTTCTCTCTCTCTCTCTCTCTCTCTCTCTCTCTCTCTCTCTCTCTCTCTTTTTAATGATCCCCTCCCTCTTTCTCGTTCTCTCTCTCTCCATCTTTTTAATGACCTCCCCCACCTCTCTCTCTCTCTCTCTCACTCTCCCCTTTCAATTTCCAGGCATCCCTTGACCCCTTGTCCTAGATCTAGTAACCATAACAATGCGTGTGCGTGATGAGTGATGCAACAATGTTTGCTTTGCTTCGGACATTAGCGTTAGAGACTGTGTTGGGCTAGGTCTAGATGGCACGCGCTGATCAGTGTGTACTGTAAAAAGTGATGCAACAATGTTTGCTTGGCTACGCACATTAATTGTTAGTGTTGAGACTGCATGGGCCTAGGCACAGGTGGCTCACGATGATCAGCGTGTAAATGTAAGCCTATTGGTGGCGCTGATTAGCAAGAGAGGGGTGACAGTGGGCCTTGTTAGTGATAGATTTGATGACTCATGACTGGCAGGGGTGCTGCATTGCATGAGGGAGGGAAAGGTATGTCCGAATACGCTGATTTTTCGAGAAACTCTACCACCCAGCGGCATGAAGTTAGTCATTTCTTTTCGGTTTAGCGATAGTATGCTGGTCGGCGATTTCGGTTTACCGTAGGTTTCATATAAGGAAAAAAGAAGGAAACCCACAATTATTTCGATTTCTTTTCGGTTTAGCCGTTTTTTCGGTTCAGCCGTGTTCCACTGTATTAATATCATGATTGTATGTGTAAAGATTTCTTGTCTATATCTGAAAGAACCTTAAGATTAATTTTCCGTAAGCCAAATACATATGTGCTCACAGAAAGGGCATATAGTTACGTAATTATTCGTGTTGTAGTGGATTTCTAACAAACGTACATTCATTTACACATGATTGCCTATTACGGTGGACTGGGTATATCAAATAATCAATCAATCAAACACGTGAATGTTAGAAAACCTTTCTTTTTACTAAAAAGACTGCGGATCTTTAAGTTTAGTAAGAGAAATTAGTCAGTGGTAGTTACAAGGAACAACACATAGAAATGTCAACCTTCCATGCAAAGAGTTACCTACATATTTTGTCGCGCAAGAGACCAGGTGTATACATGTAGTAGGTCAAGTCATGCTGTAGTCGCTTAGCATCGAGTCTGCGCT
Source organism: Elysia chlorotica (assembly GCA_003991915.1). Taxonomy (NCBI): domain Eukaryota; kingdom Metazoa; phylum Mollusca; class Gastropoda; family Plakobranchidae; genus Elysia; species Elysia chlorotica. Next base: position 572,747 of record RQTK01000009.1, read on the forward strand.
CTAGAAATAATCTTTCTTTGGTTCGTGTTGTTGGTTTCTTTCCGTCAACATCTTACAATTTGTGCGTACTTATAAACGGAAATAGAGCATGGATACCAGGACTTGTCTTACATTTTACTGACACCAATTCAATCGGTACAAATTTGTGTTTGATACAAAAAATCTAGAACCACTTATCAATTATCAATCTTTTGATCTTTACGACCAGTTAAAGTCTTAAAAAAGAGAGGAGAACCGCGACTGTAAGAAGAGGGGGATCCTTTTTTGTCTCTCCGACTGAATAAACTGTCGAAAGAAGAGCAAGATTCCTTAAATTCTTTACGACCAGGCATACTGCAAGTATCATACGAGGAAGAAGACCCTATGGCATCTTTTCGACCAGATACACTGTACGATTCATAGGATGAGGAAGATCCTTTTTTATCTTTGCAGCCGGACGCACTACATGTATCATAAGAAGAGACGGAGCTTTTCTTATCTTTTTGATACGACGCACTGCACGTTTCGTAGGAGGATGAGGATCCTTTCTGGTCTCGCTGAGCTATGCTTTCATAAGAGATGAGAGATTCCCTTGGGTTTTTCGGGATAAAGCAGTCGGTTTCGTACGGATTGTGTGTCTTGTCTACAAGAGGAGAACTAGGAACACGTCTTGCCGGCGATCCATCAACATTACATTTGGTATTCATCTTTGGAGATCCCTCAACATGCTCCACTGCGTACTGCGCATGCGTCCAGATTGCACCTTTGCCGGTGGATGATGATGAAAACGAGGCTGGTCTGGCGAGTTCATGGCCTACCCTAGGACTTGCCCTGGGACTTTTTCTCCAACTCTTACTCGATCCAGAAGCCGTTCGACTTTTCCCAATATTTAGCGGCGCTGGTTTGGCTTTACTTTTTTCTACTGTTTCTAAAGACTTCTCTCCAGAGCTGAGACCCAGAATTTCCAAAAATGCACATCTGAAGTTTGAGTTGAACCACCCGTAAATGATAGGATTGATGGCAGAGGATGACATGGCAACGAGGAGGCTGATCGCATGGATGAGGTTATAGTGGCTTTCCTGGAATATCTGGAGAAACATGAAGAAAAAGAGTTAAAACAAAATAGAATTAAAGTACAGGTATATTTTGTTACTGAATCACAATATTCCAATACATGCACATGGAGATCGTTGACAATTGTTTGCCTGTGGCTTGTATGGGGAATCTTTGCTTGGAGAACATTTTGGTAAAAGACCTTGCCCGCTTTGGGGATTGTACATGTACATAGGTCATCGCCCAAAAGACTCAAAGAAGATCCTTTGTAAGGGATCAAAGCATGGCTTTCCATGTTGACGCAAGGGACTTTTCTGTGGACCGTATGAGATGTCAACAAAAGTTAAGGAAGAGAGCTGAGCTCTCCCGACAGAGACATTCTTTGTTACTGTAGTGGGGAAAGATAATTTACAACAGCGCAAGGCAGCAGATCAGATGTTTCGGCATATGTCCCCGATTAGGCCATACTTCTATTTTTCTATTTTTTTTTTCTATTGATCCCGTCAGTGTCAATATAATAGTACAATGTGACCAGTTGATACATAATTTATATTATCGGAGGTCCGCGGCATGTCAGACTTATAAGTATTTGGATTATCGCGCTATATAAAACTCTTTGGCAACCTAAAGAATTTGAAAATGGGAGTTTTTTTCCCTTCCCGACTACAGATTACACTTTGCCAGTCACACATTGGATCACACCAAGAGACTAAATCCGATTAATGCCTGGCTGTGTGTTTCAAACTCAAGTAACGGCAATTGGATGAATTAGGCATGTAGTCTGATACAATGATAATGGCATAGTGAAAGTTAAGGTATTGGCGACTGTCTTCGGCTACTCTGCGTCGGTTTAAAATAACTCGTACATTACTTTGTATTAAGCTACTTCGTGAAATTCTGTCAATCGACCCTCTAGGTATTGTTCTGAGAACTTTTCTTGTGATCATTATGTTCAATAAACATTTTGTCCCGTACTTTTAAAAGCATTTTAAGTAATGAACTATATTTGTCATTCTACTGGCTTTTAACCTTGACTCTAGCGGTTGGACATAAAACGACTACATTCAAATCGATCCTCTTTATTTTGCGTGTTCTGGTCGTAAGTACAACGTGGCAGTAACTTACAACGCGTCATAAGCCTTCTTATTTCCATTTTTATGAAGTCTCTGTTATCTAGCTCCCCGAGGAGTTTCCACACACACACTCACACACACACCTTTTTTCTCTTTTCTTTTCTTTCTTTTTTCTCATTTGAACGGAAAACCATTCAAAAGTCCCAGATAAATCATCGTAACAATTTACTACAAGTATTAGTACTATTACGCCTAACATATTGTGCATCCCTGTTTTATTTAACTTCAGTACAATTGCCATTTATACTATCATAAAAATGGAACATTTTATATCTAGGTGTATTCTCCGTTCAAATTTCGTTTATATTTTAAACCTGTAGAAATAAAAAAGAAAATTAATTTTAAATTTGAAATTTATTATGAAAGCAAAAGAAAACAAAAGCCAAAAAAACCCATAAACAAAACAAAAAACAAACAAACGAACAAAAAAAAAACACACCATAATGGGCATACCATTACATAAGAAAAATAAAGTGCATATAAAAGAAACAATTTCGATGAAAGAGTTTTAGTATTACTATTAGCTTGTTTGTTTTGTGTTTTTTTTTTATCGCACGATGTTAGTTGTTTCTAAACACAACTATTTCCTACCTATGTACTTCCATTAACCCTTGACTTTGTCATTTAAATCTAATCCACAGAATTCAGCCCCTGGGGTCTTCTTGGCGTCCCCGGCAGTCCCGCTAGCGTAGAAACCTCGTTAGCACTCTAGCAAATGTCACGTTTTGATCTGCCGTTCTTTCTCTTTCTTTCTCTCCCGATCACTCACTCTCTCGCTATCTCCCTCTCCCTCTATCCACCTATCTATATCTCTGTCCCCCTTTCTCTTTATTTATTCTCCCTCTATCTCTGTCTCTATCTGTCTCACTCTCTGAGTCTCTCTTTCTTTCTTTCTCCCCCCCGCCCCCTCTCTCTTTTTTCTCTCTTTCTCTTCTCTTCTTTTTCTCTCGTTATCTCTCTGAGTTTGAGTCCCGCTTGACACTCGTTAGTTCACCTTTCAACTGATATTTCCTATCATCTCTACCCCTTCTCTTTTTCTCGTTTTGTATTTCTTCACAAGGACTAACATCACCACCACTATCGTTCCAGTAATTTTTCTTTGTTAGTTTTATACAAAGAGTTTTTGATCTGAGAAAGTTAAGTTCTCTCCTATGTTAGCGTCTAGTAGATTTTCGAAGATCCTTTAGAGATGGGACCACATGGCGAGAAAAATAAATATAATACTATAATAACTCAAGTCTTGGCCAACCAGATATTATTGATCCAGACATAACCAGTTGTAAACATTGGGACAGGAGGCCCGACTTGGGATAGAACCATTAACTTTTGGACAAGAAGCTCTGGACCCCCCAGAAAGTTATGATTGAAAGTGACAAAAGTTGCAGCCCCAAATGGGGAAAGTTGCAAAAAGTTGCAGCCAAAATTAGGAAATTGGCAAAAAGTTGCAGCATAATTTTTTTTTCCATTTAAGAATCGATTAAAAAAAAAAAAAAAGCACAACAACAAACTAACTAATTCAAAGTAAACAATTTTATAATTGCTAGTAGTAAGTGTTCTTTGGTTACTAATACTGACACATTTGTGTTTTGATAAACACATAAATTCACGACATGTATAACTTAACTCTCATCAATAAACAGATGCAAAAAGTACACAATCGAGGAATTGAATTGGATGGTGGGTTAGGAACGACAAATGAAGAAAAACACACTGTATTACTGTTACATTATTGTAGTGGTTTAAATATCAATGAATTAATCAGAGATTAAATTAGTCGATCAAAGAAGATTGAAAATATAGTCTATGGGACAAATAAGTGTGAGAATATGTAACAGTAGGCCTTTTACTTAATGAACAATGATAGAAACATTCAGAGAGACAGAGGCAGCCACAAAGACGAATGCACAGACACAGGGATTTCCACTTGTCAAGGAGAACCAATTAAGAGTTAGGTCTTTACTAGTTGGGGCGGACAGATAAGTTGTGTAACAGAAATGGAGAGTTTCTGTGCTTATGCCACATATTTTTTTTATCTTGCCCATTAAGTCATCCTCATTTAAACTCAATTCAGACAGTCAAACTGGCCCTTCAAAGGAGTTTCAATATGCACTGGTCTGAAACCTCTCCAAAGAATTTTTTTTAAAGATTAAAAGGCTCATATAATTTAAGGGGCCGTTCACAAACCATGTGGACATAATCTTACCATTTTCTGCCCCCCCCCCCCCTTGTGCACGTCCATTGTATCAACAAAATTGCGGAGTAAAAGTAATTTCAAAATAAATCCATAGGGTCACAAAATTGGTGATTGCCAGATTTTTAAACATTTTAAATTAATAATGAAGACGAAAGTTGAAACTGAAGTTTTTTGTTTGTTTTTTTTTTAATTGTAAAAATGAATATATATCTTAATGCTGATTTCTATGACTTATGACTATTAATTTGTCCACATGGACAACTTGTTGTACACCCCCCCCCCCCCCACCCAACACCAAGGTGTGGACATCTCTCTCTCTCTCTCTCTCTCTCTCTCTCTCTCTCTCTCTCACACACACACACACACACTCTCTGTCATGTTAAGGACATTAAAAGGGTCCTTCCGCTCAGTGATAACACACAATCCACCTAGTTCACCACAGTGTGTTTTTGTTTTTCTTCCTTGAACGCAACTTTAGCTTCGGCCCCTCAATCGATTCGATCATCATAGTGGGTCCTAATAATAAAAAACAACAACCACGGCGTTGATTTTCTGTAGGATTTGAGTGCTTAATGTACGAGTTAAAATTCCCCCATTTTATTATCCTTTTATTCTCTCTTGTAAATTATTCCCCTCACCTGATTTTATTATCTTAAGGTCGATAAAGACCTGTGGTTTCTTACGGTGTTCTACTAATGTCTTGTTTCATGTCCAATGAAGCTGTTTCCTTTTTTGCAAGGCCAATAGTTCTACAGATACATATACAATTTTTAGACAGAACCTGGCATTTCGGTATTAAAAGTCACATTTGTTAAAGTATATAGTCACGCTGTTTTGTTTCACGTGCGAGTACACATCTATGGATGTAGACTTAAACAAGTTTAATTAAATTTTACTCTCTAAATCTCCTTCTCTCTGTCTCTTTCTATCTCTGTTTCTATCAGTCTCTGTCTGTCTGTCTGTCTGTCTGTCTGTCTGTCTGTCTGTCTGTCTGTCTGTCTGTCTGTCTGTCTGTCTGTCTGTCTGTCTGTCTGTCTGTCTCTCTCTCTCTCTCTCTCTCTCTCTCTCTCTCTCTGGCTGACAGCGCTTTAAACTGTCAGACGTTTAGTAAGCTGATCCGATGAACAAAAAATATTATTTGATTTTAATCTGTCGTAACTATGGTAATAATTTGTAAGATATACACCTATTTCACCCTTCTCATGCAAAATCTATTCACTTCTGTCATTTTGGGACTTTGTCAGTACTTGAGGTCTCGATATGAACCAACCATCCAACAAATAACATGCAGTCATCTTGTGGTCCAGATAGGGGATGATGTTAAATCTGTCTCTGGGTGGCAGTTAGTCGCAGGAACCATGCTAGCTGGTAACATTGGATAATAACCAACACATGAACAGACCAACCCATCAACCGACCAACCAACCCCCCCACCAACCAATAAAAAAAACAACAACAAACCGACACAACAATCAACTGACCAACCTACAAATTAACTAACCAACCTAACATTAGTACCAACTAACCAACACATCAACCAACGAACCAATCCATGAACTGACCAGCCAACAACCTACCAATCAACCAATAAACCCACCAATCGACCAACCCACCCACACACACACACCAACCAACCAACCAACCAACGAACCAATCCACGAGCTAACCGAGCAACTCACCAACCAACCAACCCACCAACCCACCAACCCACCAACCGACAACTCACCCACACACCAACCAACCAACCAATCAACCAACCAACGACTAGTCACCTCGTGAGCCAGGTCGGCGGTGATGTTGAGCAGGGTGAGCGGCAGCCACGTGAGGGAGAAGACGAGCGCCACAGCAGTGAGCAGCACCATGTTGGTCCGATGGCGTCTCAGGTCGTTGCGGGTCTTCTCAGCCATCTGGGACTCGAACCCCGGCCGCTCTTCGTGCCGGGCCTGCAGGAAGCGGCAGATCCGCCCGTGCAGGTAGGAGATCACGCTAGGCACAGTCATGGACGTAACAAGAGAGTCAAGAGATAAAAGGAAAGCGTGCAGGAATACTTTTAACTTAAATAATGATAATTGGCAGGATATGGACGTGGCAAGAGAGTCATGAGATTGAAGGAAAGCGTACACGGATACTTTTAAGTAATAATTATTGGCAATGTATGGACGTGGCAAGAGAGTCATGAGATTGAAGGAAAGCGTACACGGATACTTTTAAGTAATAATTATTGGCAATGTATGGACGTGGCAAGAGAGTCATGAGATAAAAGGAAAGCGTACAGGGATACTTTTAACTTAAGTAATGATTATTGGCAGGGTATGGACGTGGCAAGTGTCATGAGATAAAAGGAAAGCGTACAGGGATACTTTTAACTTAAGTAATGATTATTGGCAGGGTATGGACGTGGCAAGTGTCATGAGATTAACGACACCGGTATAGGGAAAGGTTGAAATAATAATATAAGCAGGGTTTGAACGTGGCAAGTGTCAGCCATTAAAGACAGACACCGATACAGGGATAGTTAAATTTTGAAATTGTATATATGGTATGAACGTACAAGAGTCAAGAGATTAAAGGCACTGGTGAAGGGAAACTTTAGAATAATTATGAGTGGTGATTCAAGATTAATATAAGTGGTCCTCGAGGTATTAGCACTAGATCTTGGGTCATAAGCACAACCTATGGTAGCTTGCAATCCCACCTTTTAACTTCTTATCTGCATAACTTAAGTCGAGTTGTAAGCTTGCCGCGAGTTTTTTTCCTTCGTTATTATATAAGTAAAACATGTCTTCAAAGAACACATAACATGGAACCAAAATATCACGTTTAAGGTTATTTACAGTTATCTATAAATTACATTTTTAAAAGGCCTTTTAATGCCTCAAGCTGGAAGTCTTTCTTAGCGTCTTTGTAATCTGGAAACCCTGAAGAACTTATTTTATTAAGCACCTATAGCTTGTGTAATATAGCTGGTATCAGTTTAATATAACGTTAACTAGAGTGACATTTTTTTTAATTGATCGTGAGTGCTAGTCGGAAATAACCACGGCAAGTGAAACATAATTATGTGTGTTACAAAATCAAGTATCCTTATATGTTAGGTAACGTAGGCAATCCGAGCGTACGCATAATTTACTCCCCGGTGAAGTATTTCTTATTAAACTGAATGACTCGTCTTCTACTAAAATAAGTAAATGAAGGAGGAGAGATTTTTTAATATAATTTTCTCTTCCGCTTTCATCAGCGCAATCTTGCGTGTGTTTTTTGCATGCAAACATTGTTACGATCATGATTTTCAGAATACGGAGGTGCTAAGTGAATTCGAACTTCGAACATTCTATTTCCCAGTGCAGGGAACTATCAACTGAACTATGTGACCTTCCAACGTGAAATATCAATGACACAATTTTTTTAATCCGCAGACGTGGGGCCGTAAGTACAACATTGCGGTAGCTTACAACTCGTCGTTAGCCTTCTTATTCGCATTTTGTTGCGACGCGTTGTAAGTTACCATGACGTTGTTGTACTTACTCCTTCTGGTGTCTTACCTGGCAGGTGTAAGGTACTGGACAAGCATCACCGCTGTGGTGTATATTTCCCTGAACCTCTCGCTAGGCCAGGCGTCAATGCATTGCTGGACAAAGGTATGCTCGTACATCTATGGACAAAGATAGAGACCTTGCCTTAACAAAATGATGTATGAATCTTGATTTGGACATGGCAATGGATCGGTAATTACTCTTTTTAAAACACGCTGATGCCAGATTTAAATTGAAGGCTTTGCTCTAAACAATTACATTACTGCGATGTCGATTTCTTAAACTTATTTCTGTGATAGATTCCTTAAACTATTGATTTATTTCTTGTGATCAGCATGTCGCATCGTAAAAAATAACCAATTGACCACTAACACCCACAAGTTAAATGCCACATGACTTGAAGATTCCGTCATGTCACTTAATTAAAAGATTAACCACCACCAATCTCCAAATCCTAAGTTTTCAACTTAGATTTTAAACAAAAAGTAACTCACTATCAAAATTTACAACCCATCTTTTAAAAACTGCAACACATTAATTTTGTGTCATCATTACAACAACCCTGCCCATACACTAAAAATAACTAGGGAATAAGGAAGTCAAAGATCCTCTTTAATCAAAGATGGTCAGATTTACACACCACTTTTGGTCGAACCAATTGGTTGAAATGTGATATTAATGTTCAACTATTTCACGACCTCCACCAAAAAAAAA
>RQTK01000009.1:581608-597920 GCA_003991915.1 Elysia chlorotica
GAGAGAGAGAGAGAGAGAGAGAGAGAGGGAGAGAGAGAGGGAGAGAGAGAAAGAGAGAGGGAGAGCGAGAAAGGCTGAGAGAGAGAGAAAGAGGAAGAGAGAGAGAAGGGGAGAGGGAGAGAGAGAGAGAGAGAGAGAGAGAGAGTGCAGGAGAAAGCCAAAGCTCAAAAGATTCCACAAGAAGCCAATTACACAAATTTGCAATAGAAGGGGAGAAACAACCTTTCTATGTTCAGTCCGGTAATTTTGAACTCGGCTCGGGTTAACATGTATATTGATTCATTAGAATGAAACATTTGCATTCAGTGCTAACGATTTTTAAATACATTCCTCGAGGTTGGAGATTACTTGGAATTTAACAAACACTTTTCATCATTAGGTTTGGGTGTCGAAATTCTAAGAGAAAAAAACAACAACAGATTTCATCAATAATACACCTGAGAAATCCACCCACAAAGGTCAGCTTTGCCTGCGAGGAACTTGACACCTCGGTGGAGATGAGAATATGTTCACCCTTTTCTGTTGTTACCAGGGTATGGGTCAAGTAGATGGTACAAAATCAGCAATCGATAACTTGGCTTGACAAGGTTCTTTTTCTTTAATTTGCTCGAATATTTGCTAAGGCAGTATTACAAATTTAAAAAAAAACAAACAAAACAAAAAAAAAAAAACACCGCTTTTCAGCCTTTTAAAAAACTAAAAAAATCTATGTATATAAACCATTATGATTTCATTTATGTATATTGATTGCTAGTAATAAAAAGTGTTATAACTACATGTATTCGGTACATTCTCTTTTTCAAACTTGTTTTAACATTAAGACCGTCCATTTTGTTTTTATCAGTTTGAACTTACAGGCATCACCCACATTATCGGGTCGTTTTAGTCTGTCTTGTGACCAAAGACCTCTGTTCATACATTTTTTGTATTCAATTTTAACTAAATTAATAAATATACAACTTAATAAACAGAGAGAGAGAGAGAGAGAGAGAGAGAGAGAGAGAGAGAGAGAGAGAGAGAAGAGAGAGAGAGAGAGAGAGAGAGAGAGAGAGAAAGAGAGAGAGAGAGAGAGAGAGAGAGAGAGAGAGAGAGAGAGAGAGAGAGAGAGGAGAGAAAGAATTGTCGGCAGACATACCCATGCACACAGAGTGAAAGAAATAAAAATCAGGATACAGAAGCAAAAGACAAACTTGACTGGACACACAGTGTAAAGGGCTATTATTGATTTTAGGCTCATAAATTACTCAATCAAACCCAAATATTGTTACATATTTTAGACTTTTTGTACTACCCAAGACGCATTTTTCTAAGGCATGATTTTACGTCGGATGCAATAGCGGCTAGATTTTATTAAAAAAAAAAAAAAAAAAAAAAAAAAAAAAAAAAAAAAAAAGACCAGCTACCAAACGTGTCCACTTCGGTGCTTTGAGAGAATTATAACTTTAAAAAAAAATTATTTTATGAAATTGACTATATTATGTCTATAAACCCATCGTGAAAAGGTATAATTCACATCACAAAAGTAGGCGAGTGAGGTAATAGATTTACTTTGAAAAATCTCTTGATGGGAATAAATATGTTGTGTCGTTTCCTAACTTAATTTAGAGCAGTGCCCATAACAACATTATTTCTTGGGTGGTAGACTGGATAACAAACTTCGTGAGTTCCTAGATGATAATAGCATCGCCTTACGCGACAGCAATGTAAGGAGTTCCACTTTTCAACCTATTTATTTGTAAAATCATTCAAAAAATTCGGTAATGTTTTATAACATAAAAAAGTTCCCAGGTGTATACACAAACATAATTTTTTTGTATTAGTTAAAAAAAAACAACAACATTTGTTCGGATGCGGCAAAGAAAAATACCAAGGAACTTTTGATTTTCCTCACTACGTACATGAATTATTAAGATGCCCAAAGGACCAATGTTTTCCCGTTTACTGGGCAACGACAAAAGCAGCATAAGCTTTCGTATTATTGATCAAACAAGTACCAGCCCAGGCCACGACAGATTAAGGAGAAAAGCTTTACATCAGGGAAATCCACAAAAAAGAATTCTTTACAACTGATTGTTTTTGTTGAACATGTTATAATTTGCAACTCATTTATTTTTATTGGATACACGTCAATTATTATGCCCTTTATCTCAAAATGTGTGCCAATCTAATCAACAAATGGAATTGATAAGAAAACAGCCACATCTTGATGACTTACAGAGCCGTCAACTAATACTATAAAGATATCGGCCGTTGGGTTGAGATTGCTTTTGTTTTAAAACCAACAAATCGTTTAACAAGATGCAAACAATGCGGATCTCTTATTTTGACTGAAAGACAATAGGAAAAAAAAGGAAAAAGGGGCGTGACAAATTTAAACTTATAATTATAAATATGAAGACTCATGAGTCTGCCTACGTTACCTCGTATGGTAAAGAAAAAAATAACCCTTAACTGTTTTTAAAGTTAATATGATAAACAGTTTAAAGAAGAAAAAAAAGCAGAAAACTGTGCTGTAATGGTTTTTAATTGTTCACAGGATGTGTTGGTCCGTTAAGAATCCACACATTTATCTCATTAACGAAAGCATCAAATATTGATAAGAATATAGCTACGAGAGGTATTCCTAGTGACAATCGAAGTCGTCATTATTATAGAGGAAACCATTGTAAAAAAATCACTACAAAAGTCAACTTTAAGATTGCATAGCTAATAGATAAATCCGACTTTGGGCGATTTTTTGTCATGAAAATATGGAAAACACAAAATATTCTGAAAAATGTAACCATCTTTTCGACCAAGGGTAGTGTTAATGAAATCGTTAGATCTTTTGACATATACTGCAATAAACTACACAGTTTAAGTTTTCGTCTTCTAGTATGATAATCATCCAAAATATGGTTACTGGGAAATGATATACACGGCTGAGGGAAGTTTGTCCTAAATCTAAGAGCGAGAAATAGGCCCAGTCTGGGGAATTTAGATGCAGCATGAAGGCAAACGAGACAAAAAAACAAACAAGTTCTATCTCGAAAAAAGCTTCTTTTTGTTTTTTAAAAAAAGGAAGAACTGTTGCAAAATGTCCATGATGTCTTAGAAATCTTTTAAGCCCCATAATGAATCATGTTGTACCAAAATGTATAGTAGAAAAAAATCAAACGAAGAGAAATAATTATTAGTCGAAAAAACCACAAAAAACCCCCAACTTTCTGCAGGTTACAAGACACACATGTTCATAATCGATATTTAATCAAGCCGCCTGTCATCTACTTTAGAGGACCATGAACATTCAATTCGATAACAATAATTATTGATAAATAAAACAATTACGTTATCAACGTAAGAGAAGAAACGAAGAAAGGACAACAGAAAGATTAATGACAGCCGCTGCAGCAGAGATCATGTTTTAAGATAAAGCTTCCTTCGTCCAAGAAGCTTATGAATTGAGAAGAAACTCTTCAAAAGAAATAATTATCCAACAAAAAGTAAGTTTAGAGACAGAGTGAGAGAGAGAGAGAGAGAGAGAGAGAGAGAGAGAGGGAGAGAAGCGGTCGAAGGGAGAACAGACATCGGAACACATACATAGGCAGAGAGAGGGACGCTGAAACAGATTCAGACAGATTGCCATCTTTTATTACAGGCAGCTTTGGGGTGCCGTGGAATCCCTTCAAAAGCGTTGAAAGCCAGGGGTAACTGATGACAGTAGGGGAAAGAAGAAAGAGATCGAGAAGTAAAAAAACGACTTGAGATTAAGATATGGAGAAACAGAGAGAAAGAGCGGGAGTGTGAGACTGATAGATAGATAGATAGATAGATAGAAAATATTGATATTGGGCTTGGGCCAGCTGGTGGTGTAAGCGTAGAAGCTTACTGACTGATGTGAGGTGGAGACGGTAGTGGTGATGTAGATCTTATCCTTGTGGGTCTGTGTGTGTCTATCTGCTCCTTGTGATGATTTCGCAGATCTAAAGGTAGGTCTACGTTTTGGAGATCTAGATCGAAGAAACAGAGAGAAAGAGCGGGAGTGTGAGACTAATAGATAGATAGATAGATAGATAGATAGAGAGAGAGAGAGAGAGAGAGAGAGAGAGAGAGAGAGAGAGAAAACTTACACACACATACAGGCAGACAGACAGACAGACAGACAGACAGACAGACAGACAGAGACAGTTAGAGGTTTAGTATTTTACGAAGGTAATGAATTTTGGAACGGAGATTGTTCAACGAAACAAATTGCTTTGTAAGTATTCCATTAAATGTTACGTGTGGTTTTTTTTTCATAACAAAGAGCATCCTTCTTCAAGCCGAAAGAAGAACATTTAGATAAATTAATATCTTACACCAATTATGTTTGAGTAAAGTGTACACTTCCTGACCTCCGGCGTAGAATGATAGGGTGGGTGGAAGAGATAAAAGAGGGAAAGGGAAAGAGAAATAGAAAGACATATATAGATAGATAGATAGATAGAGAGAGAGAGAGAGAGAGAGAGAGAGAGAACGACAGACAGAAAGAGAACGACAGACAGAAAGAGAAAGAAAGAGAAAGAGTGGGAGAGAAAGAAAGAGCTAAGAGAGAGAGAGAGGGGAAGAAAGAGAGAGAGATAGAAAGAGAGAGAAATATATAGATAGAGAGAAAGAGCGAGAGAACGACAGACAGAAAGAGAAAGAAAGAGAAAGAGTGGGAGAGAAAGAAAGAGCATAAGAGAGAGAGAGAGAGAGAGAGAGAGAGATAGAAAGAGAGAGAAATATATAGATAGAGAGAAAGAGCGAGAGAACGACAGACAGAAAGAGAAAGAAAGAGAAAGAGTGGGAGAGAAAGAAAGAGCTAAGAGAGAGAGAGAGGGGAAGAAAGAGAGAGAGATAGAAAGAGAGAGAAATATATAGATAGAGAGAAAGAGCGAGAGAACGACAGACAGAATGAAGCAAGAGAGTAAACCCAGACAGAAACAATTATTTTGAGTCTTTTTTTTTTTTACTTACTAGTTGAAGGCCCGCGAATTCGCGGGATTAAAAGTTTAAATCAATACCAATTCTATGACAAACAGTGCCCACTTACTCTAAAACAGTATACCCCTGCCGGTAACATGTCCTCATAGGCACCAAGTGATGCAGGTGCGAAAGCTGATTTGTAACTGTTATTTCGAAAATGTCTAGATTCTGCAGTATCCCCCACAAACAGCTGGTGTAAAGGTTCCGGTAAAGTTTGCAAGGGTGGTAAATTTACTTGACCATTGGCACAGCATAGTGAGGATGTTTCTGTGGGCCATAATTTTGCGTCACAATATTGGCATGTCTTTGTCATTCCCCAATATTGTGGGCAACAATATTGATATTGTCATGGTTGGGCCAGTTGGTGGTGTAAGCGTAGAAGCTGCCTGACTGATGTGAGGTGGAGACGGTAGTGGTGATGTAGATCTTATTCGTGTGTGTCTATCTGCTCCTTGTGATGATTTCGCAGATCTAAAGGTAGGTCTACGTTTTGGAGATCTAGATCGATGTCTGTTTTCACTTTGTCGTAGATCTAGATCTAGATTTCGATCAGTATCAGTAGGCCTAGATGTGGATGGTTGATCAAGTGCTGTATTGTCATTGTTTGGGGCAGTTGGCAGTATAACTGTAGAAGCTGCCTGACTAAATTAAATGTCAGGTGGAGGTGTTAGTGGTGATGTAGATCTAGATCTAATCCGTGGGGGTCTATATTCTTTTTGTGGTGGTGTAGCAGATCTGAAGCTGGGTCTACGTTGTGGAGATCTAGATCTATGTCTGTTTTCACTTTGTCGTAGATCTAGATTAGATCTAGATTTCGACCAGTTTTCAGTAGGTCTAGATATGAAAGATTGATCAATTGATGTTTGTGATTGTGTGGATGAGAGAATTTGGCTTGGATTGAGTTTTGTTGCTAAGTATCTGGATCGTCTTAAACGATGTCTCTTTTTATCACTTGCCATGGTAATAGTTTTAGATCTTCCACAATTAAATTTCGCTCCTGATACAGTTGAGTCATGCTTCTTGGTCAAATAATTCAGATCTATATTCTATATTATTCCTGAGTCAGTTGTCTTTGTTTTTAAGTGACTTGGTAAGTCTGCCGTAATAAACTTTTTTTAGAATTACCGCTCTCAAGAGTGCACACCGTTCCCCCCCCCCCCTTCCCCCTAAACGCACTACTTTTTCAAAAAGGAAGAGGAAAGCCATTGACCAAATAACACATATTGGCCTTTGCGGGAGGTGTACATTGACTTTTTTTAATATAATACCAACGGTCTAATAAAACATTGCTTTTTAAAAAGTGGTGCTCAGCATGTCCCTTATCTGACGTAAAGTGGTTCATGAAAAATGATTTTGTAATTTTCAAGTGATTGAGTACGTCTGTTGAGATGGGCAAAAATCGAGGCGGGGAGCCCACAATGTGCACTGATTTTTTTTACTAAATAGATAATGGGCTCTTAGTGGCCTTACCCTAGTATGTAGTCTATTTAAAGGTACGAACTATAGAAGAATTTGTCCTACCTTTAACGTATCAATCTTGTAGAAGCAAAAAAGCGGGGTGGACAGCGAAATGGCGACCACCCAGATAGTGAGAAGCGCCAGCACGACCTGACGGCTGGTCAGTTGGGACAAGTGGACGATGGACATGTAGCGGTCCACAGAGATAGCCACGATGGTCAGCGTTGACACAAACACGTCGATAGTCGCCAACGCTGACATGGTCCTGTAAGTGTAAGATGTTATGGGACGAAACAAGAAGTTTTATCACTTCGAAAATATATTGAGTTAGAAATTTGTACAGGCTTTATATGGTTTACAACATCAGTAATAGTCTATGCATTAACACTGATCAAATGAATATGAAATATATGAAAACCTACATACCGGTACTATTTTAACTTTATTTTAGTGTTGCTGTTGTTGCTGTTGTTGTTATTGTTATTTTTGATGATGTTGTTGTTGTTTCTTAGCTTCCAAAGTCAGTACTATATAGCATGTATTGTAGATGGGCCCCGAGACTTACGTCTGACAGGTTTACGTTTTGCCACACAGAGATAGTGCGGGGATACCATGACTCTGTCTCAGCCAGTCACATTAAACTGCCACCGACCCAACCGGTATAGGGCGAAGTCGCCAGAGCGGGACTCGAACGACGGACCTCCTACATCGAAAGCCAATGGTTTACCTAGGACTACCATCCCCCTAACTATATTTATTATTATTATTATTATTATTATTATTATTATTATTATTATTATTATTATATACATGAAAATGTCATTTTATAACTTTAAAAAAAAAATCACTTCAGCATCCAAGCCTACCACATTTTTTATTAGGCAAGTACTGTTGTAACTACTACTACTACTACTACCACTACTATTATTATTAAAATAAAAAACATAAATCTTCCTTTGTTCCTTTAAGGGAAATAAATTATGTTTTAGAGATGGTGTGGTAATAATTTGAACATGACTACATAAATTCGAAACATAATTTTGGAAAACAGAAAACATTTTATTTACGACTAACAGCTACATAAAAATATCATATTAAAAAGTTTAACTTCAACCCAAAGTATTGTGAAACACGCTCACCTTAAATTAAACTACATTTCCTTTTTACCCTCATTCATAGAACTATCGCTGATGAAAAGACTAGGATAGAACGCCGTGTTTGATTGGCTGATATATCATTAAGGGTACAGTCTGAGGACTTCTGAGTTGAATGTCTTTCTTTGTCCTGCACTGCTCTAGCGACAACACTATTCTTAAAATAGGACCTAGTGTGATCCGATCAAAGACCCTATTAAAAGAATGTGAGTTTTAACAATTCCACGGCAGCATAATGTAAATTGATAGGCTAAGAAAAATGGAACGTATCTGAAAACGCAGGAAAAGAATTAGCAAGATTTCAACTACTACCTCTACCTGATAACAGTTTTTATAAAGATAACAGAACAAAAGCTGTTTCAAATGTCTTTCAAGCCCACAGGGCGATTTCAACCCGGTCTGGAAAAACATCAATTTTCTCTGGAGAGTCAATTTTCTCCTTGCTTCTCACTTAGAAAAATACAAGACCTTCGATTGTCGTTTCTAAATTTAAGCCAAAAACATGTTAGCCTTTCATTACTTCTTCCCCTTTTAATTAATTTGTGAAAATGTTAACCGCGACGATGCTTGAGGGATCTCGAGGTTTGCTGTAAGGGGGTAAATCAAAGCTGCCTTTGTATATTCATTTGACACGTCTTCACGTTGTTTTAAACGATCTGTACCGGTAGTATTTTCGACCAAGTAAAAGGCTGTTTTAAAATTCCGGCTTAATTTTTTTTAACAAAAGAAAAAAGATGTGTGGCAAGGTTAAAAACCACGAATTATTGCAAACTTCCAAGTTATTTTTTCCCTCGACTTTCACTGCAAGTTCGTGCAATTGTTCGCAATAATTATGACCAATCGGTTATATATTTTTCTTTCATACTAGTTGAGAGCCCGTTCTTTGAACGGAAATATCATAGATTATAGACTTTTCTCATCAAGCATTATGTACAGGCACAGAAGTAAAAAACAAAAGAGACTTGTCTCAATGAGCATTTAGATCTAGTAGACATAAAGAAAAAATAATTGGCTAATTTAGATAAATCTAGACATACGTCCAGATAAACCTCGATTTAGGATAGACCCTTCTCACTCAAAGAGTTTACGATGTGGAGAAATGTTTCCCCGTAAGAAGAAAAAAGCAACAAACATACAGAGATTATAGAACCTATAAATTTAGCAAGAATTTTCTTTTAATTCGCACCGGTAGATGTGATAATGCTTACTGTTAAACAAACCTCATAGTCGTATCTATATAACTCACCAATCGATTCTGGTCGATTAAAAGATGTACTCGACTTGATAAAAAAATCAGTGGAATACGAAGTCTTTTTTTTGTTTTCTAA
The DNA here is from genome assembly GCA_003991915.1 of Elysia chlorotica. Taxonomy (NCBI): domain Eukaryota; kingdom Metazoa; phylum Mollusca; class Gastropoda; family Plakobranchidae; genus Elysia; species Elysia chlorotica. Next base: position 590,535 of record RQTK01000009.1, read on the forward strand.
ATCAACTGTAAGTAGCCATAAATTCTAAAGTTGCTAGTGCACTGGGCGAAAATTAGAGCTACACTCATGCAAGATTTCAAGAAGATCGGTGCTATGGTCCTGTAAGTGTAAGATGTTTTGGGACGAAACAAGAAGTTTTATCACTTCGAAAATAATTATGTTGAGTTAGAAATGTGTACAGGCTTTATATGGTTTACAACATCGGTAATAGTCTATGCATTAACACTGATCAAATTAATATGAAATTTACGAAAACCTACATACTATTTTAACTATATTTTAGTGTTGCTGTTGTTGTTGTTGTTGTTCCTTAGCTTCCAAAGTCAGCACTATATAGCCTGTATTGTAGATGGGCCCCGAGGTTTACGTTTTGCCACACAGAGATAATGCGGAGATACCATGACTCTATCTCAGCCAGTCACATTAAACTGCCACCGACCCAACCAGTAGAGGGCGAAGTCGCCACAGCGGGACTCGAACGACGGACCTCCTTCATAGAAAGCCAATGGTCTACCTAGGGCTACCATCCCCCTAACTATATTTATTTTTCTTCTTCTTCTTCTTCTTCTTCTTCTTCTTCTTCTTCTTCTTCTTCTTCTTCTTCTTCTTCTTCTTCTTCTTCTTCTTACTACTGCTACTACTACTACTACTACTACTACTACTACTACTACTACTACTACTACTACTACTACTACTACTACTATTACTACTACTACTACTGCTACTACTACTACTACTACTACTACTACTAATAATAATATTTGTACTACTGCTAGTGGTAACAACATCAACAACAACAACAACAACAACAACAACAACAACAACAACAACAGCAACAACAACAACAACAACAACAATAACAAAAACAACAAGAACGACAAAAACTTTAGATGAAGATCAAGGTGTGAGAACCATAGAGTCAACTACGCATTTTTCAAAGTAAAAACGAATATGGCAACACAAAACATTGTTTGTGGGTGATTTTTTACGTAATGCAAACTCCGTTAATGATCAACCGAAATCCAAACAAGGGAAAGGATTTACCTTCATTTTTCTTGTTTAGGCTCCGATAATGATAATTATACCGGAAGGGACAGGAAAAAATACCCTGTTGTTTACCTTGCTCCCATATACAGACCCATTAGTGCCTCTGACATTGACAAATAGTGGTTTTTATGTTATTACAGTAGGTTTCTTTATACTGAGATAAAACTTCATGCACTTAAACCATGACGGTGATGTTTGTAATAATCATGCAAAAGGAACAAAAACAACTAAACAACAACAACAAAAAACCCAAACAAAAACTAAACATTTCAGCACGGTAAATAAAGATCCCAATCCAGAGGCGCATGAACTCATTGATAACATAGACACCGAAGGGCGTATTGCGCAATCAACAATGTTGGGGACACCAAAGCATTAAATGAAACACTGCACTGAGTTACGCCATCTTTAGGCACGTCCTCGGTGGGCATTCATTGCTTGGTTTATATAATAATAGATATAAGACATTTTATAGAAAAGGAATAATAGCTTTGACTAGCGCGATAGTTTCAAATGAAAGTTACATACAAAAAATGTTTTGAGGTGCCTTGATTTTATGTTTGTAAATATTTAGTAAGGAGCCACATTTTAAAATCCAATGCTGTTTTTTTCTTTTTTGTTTGTTTTGTTTTGTCCTTTGGGGGAAAGGGGTGGGTGGGAGTATAGCAACACTCATAGTGCTTACTTTGCAATACATAAACGCTACCATTTTGTTTGCTACCAATTTGCAGCACGACAAACGTTTAATGATCAGATACTGAAATGTATTTATAATCGTGGAGGACATTAAACAGCACACTTCAAGGACAGACTAGTGACAGTTACAATTTTATCGCTGACTATACATAAAATCTAAAGCTAAGTAACTTACCTGCACATTGCCAATCCAAGAGTCCATTTCTTCAGACTCAGTTTGGCAAGAGAAAAAGGCATACAGATGGAGCACATGACCACATCACAAATGGAAAGGTTGAGGATGTACATGTTTCTGGATCCCCTTAGAGACTACAAGAAAAAAGAATAAAGGAATAAAGGGATAAAGGGAAATAGTTGTGAAACATATTGCCAAGTAATTTAAAATAGAAAACCAAAATAAAAAATATATGATCATAAAATTATGAAACGAATTTAGTGAATCGAAAAAAAGCAAAACTAGGCAAAGATGAGAAAAATAATTGAGATGAGAATTAAATCAAAAGTCTTGCTGAATTATTTACTATTTATTTGATCACTATAAGAACATTCCCCTAATGACAGACATTATTTTTATTACTACCCAACTGTGTACTACCTTTCTTTTTACATTGTTTAAGAGAATATTAACACAAGCCTTTGTTTTCATAGAGCATTTTTCACAAATTTATGATGAAATAGAACTATGAGTTTTTGTGCAAAGTATGGTTAATTTCATACTTTGTTCAGATGAGTATGCTGCCTTGTTGTCATTAATTTGAGAGAAAAAAAAAGTTTCCACATTTATAAACATTTTTTAATTCCTTAGAGCATTTGATATTCATAATAAAACCGGAGACCTGTAAAATAACTTGCCCTTAACCATACTACATGCATATACACATACAAATAACATACGGCATAATTAGAGCCTCTGTTCAAAGACTAGGAAACCACCTATTACGATTGGTTGCTGGGTACACGTATAGTACAGTATAACATACTAACTAACCTTTTTCTTCCTTGGAATGACAGCAATCACCCATTACGGATGGGTGGGTAAATGCATAGTATAACAAACTAACTAGCTTTTTTTTTCCTGGAGATGGCAGCAACCACTCATTGCGGTTGTGTGATATACGCATAGTATAACAAACTAACTAGCTTTTTTCCTGGAGATGACAGCAACCACTCATTACGATTGTGTGGGTGCACTCATGGTATTACAAATTATTAACTTTTTTCCTGGAAATGACAGATATGCTCGTTATGGTCAACTGAGAACATGCAGGGTACATATACATGTACAACAAACTATCCTTTTTCCTGGAAATGACATAAATCACCAATTATGGTTGGCTGGGTACATTGTGCATAGCTTAACAAGCTAACAAACCTTTTTCCTGGAAATGACCACAATGACGAGGATGTTCCCGAACAGGCCCAGGATGATGATGGTGCAGTAGGACACGACCAGAGCGATGACCGTGGAGGCGGAGAACCAGAACGTCTGGTTGGTGTACTGCTTCACGATGTCCAGCATGTGGTTCATGCTAGTGTTGGACGCGGCGGAGCTCGTGAGGTCCTCGTTAAATCCCATGATGACGCCAATCACAGCCTGGTGAGGTACAGAGACGTTAAGCTCACAGGTGTACGTTTTTAATAATTAAATTTTTTTATGTTATTTATCATAATTTTAATTTCAAATGGGTACTGCTATATAACTTAATAAATTCCTGAGAAAATATAATGCATCTAATAATATCAACTCACACAGCAGAGACGTCAACCTCACAGATGTGCGTTTTATGATTATTATGTGCTTTATTTAATTCATTAAAACTTCAACCGAAACAAATAACAATACATTGTAAAGAACAAACAAATGGATGATAGAAACAGCTTAATGGATTCTAAAAACTACAATGCATCTAAATGATAATAATAGTAAGAAATTTGAATAATCAATTTTTTTAAATTTCATCATAAATCTAACCTAGACAAATAATAATGCACTGTAAAGGCTAATTAGGTACATACAAACAGCTTAATAATTTCTTGAAAACAAAAAGTAGAATGCATTTGATAATATCATTACACACAACAGGAACATTAACCTGTGCGTTAAAAAAAGTTCTTTATATAATTCATCAAAACTCCAACCAACACAAATAATAATACAATGTAAACGTCAAATTGGTACAGGAAAAGAGCTAAATGAAACCTTAAAAAATGCAATGTATCTATCTAACACACCCACCCACCCCTTCCAACGCTCACCCACCCACACACACACACACACACACACACACACAAACAGTTTGGCTTTAATGTCAACTTCTTAAGTTCAAGGATGGACGATGACAGGCGACTAACATGAGGTCAGTTCCTCAGTTCTGTAAACAACGATCTCGGGTAGTTTTAAGAAAAATAAGCGAATTAGGAAAAAGAAAAGAGTGAATGAAGATCAGTCTTAAAGGATGCCTATGCGTTATATTAAAGGCCAGCTGTACTTACACGGCCTAAACTAGTGTCTGATTTTTTAAATAACTATTCGTTTGCTTTGAATCTAAATGATGTTTCGATACTTATTGACTTTAAAGTTGTTTGAATAAATTAAGGATGTTAGCACTAGTTGTGTTCTCTAAAGATCAAAGTTCTGTAGACAAAGATTTTAAACAATTCTATAACTTTTAATGTTAAAAAAAATAATACCAAAATTATAGTTTGCAGTTTATGCTTGATAAATATTTACAACTTGAATCAAATACAAAAAGATGCAACCTTAAAAAGAAACAACAGCAACAAAATATTAAACTTTTTTCCCCTAAATTTTCTTCAATAAAATTCTCATGTAGTTATCAAGTTAAAATATTTGACTATGTAAACATAGTAAAACTCGATGCCGTGATTCTTTATTTAATTTCGTTTTTTTTTCAGGTCGGGTATAGGAAAACACAACTGCATAACCACTACGATTCTTAAAGTTTGACAAAGGACAGTTTATGTTGATTTGCATATGCCTTCCCATAAAAAAGACGAAACTGAAGTACATGTAGGCCCTATTTAATGCTTTAAAAAAATCTATAATGACCAAAATGTACTTTGTCCATGTCTTGAAACTAGAGTTCATTATCCAAAAAAGTCGCATGGGTTTCAAAACGCATTAAACATGCCTCTGTATGGAAATAAAGTGGAAGCATACCCAGACACTTCCGCAAAAACACGAAAAATCGGTTAACATCTCTCCAATTTAATGAAAACATCAGCAAAGTAAAACAATAGCCACAACAACACTAATAGAGCAGGAAGACAGAAATCCCCTCACAAACATGGGTTTGACAAGTCCATTAGTCTTTAATAATGTGTTGTCTGATTTCATTAATCCCCAGACAGTTTCCAAACGTGGGTAGTGATGAAGTTAAAGAAGCTTTACCACGAAGGCGCTCTACAACTACATGTACATTTTGAGACCACGGCGGAAATTTGAAAAAGCTTCTTCAACAACCAAAACACTAGTGATTCCACTTCCAATTTTTACCCAAGTAATCATCAAATTGTATTTTTTCAATCACAGATTAACATCTTTTGGGGGTCATAAATTCTCATTATCAGTGACACAATGCCCATTGTGCGCAACATTTTTTGTGAAGGGTTTGTAAGTAAAGATTAATGTGGGCATTGTCCTGTTTCTTTGAGATTTTGATCAAAATGTTAAATGTGTAAATTGCCCATAATCCTCCTTTTTCGTCTGAAATTTATTGTTTACTTTACTCTGAAAGTTAGGCAGACAAGTTGCCTTGCTTATCAGATGAAAATTGTTATACTTCATTCAGATCAATTATACAACTGAAAGGTTGTTAAGAATACTGAACGTTTTTATATATTTTTAAAGACAATTACTTTTTGTGGTCTATTTATGGTTATCACTTAAACCACAAGAATTATTATAATTATTCAGAAATGAAAAGGCAAAAGGGAAATAAAATTAATGGTTTATCCGAATTCCATTCATTTGGCTGAAACAAAACCAACACGAACGTTAGAACCCTATACAAAAGAATTGTGAACGACTCAGTGAAACAAAATATTCAGATTAAGTAAGTAAAGTTGATAATGAGAAATGATATAACGTTGCGGTGTTTTATCAATACTGTTGGTTGCTTTTCCTTTCTGAACCCACTCAGTTAATTTGCGGAAACATCAACTGGACTCTCTAATTGCGCTATCCGGAATAGTTATTGGGTGCAGCAAGCAGTAGAGAACACAAAACTCAACTTATTTTCTCTATCATTTAGAGCCTTTTGTTATAATAATTGGGAGGGAGGGAAGCGTTAGCCCTGGGGTAGAGCACCGGCTTCCAACACAAAAGGTCCGTGTTTCGAGTCCTGGCGATTTCGCCCCCTACTGGTTGGGTCGGTGTCAGTCTAAAGTGACCGGCTGAGATAGGAATCATGATATCCCCGCCCTGTCTCGTGTGTGATAGCACATAAAACTGTCAGACGTCAGTCTTGTGGTACGTCTACTATATAGCCTATATAGAGCTGATGTTGGACGTTAAACCAATCTTGAAAAAAAAATTAAAAAAAAGAAAGAACACGAAGCTAAGAACTGTTTTGGCTGACTACGAAATCAATGCAATACTTATGTTGGAAATCAAACACAATTCAAATTAATCATCAAAGTTCATCTAGATTTTTATTTCTAACAATCTTTTAAAAGTTCTGTTAGGTTGCTGTTAGGAACAGACAAAAAAAACAATCAATTTTAAACTGATGAAAAATTAAAAAATACATACCCTTCGATAAATTTGCCTGCAGCATGAATGAAAATCTTACACTGTTCAGTTCATGTTAAACACAAACTGCTCGTACATTTCTACGCATGTGATTCTTACTCCCTGCCTTATTGTCACTCGCTCACTCTCTCTCTCTCTCTCTCTCTCTCTCTCTCTCTCTCTCTCTCTTCCCCCAAGCCCTTGTCGTCAGGGATATCGCTTGTGACAGTCTTTAGTTGACCAGAGATAATGGCGTCGAGATTAGTTTTTTTTTAAATTTTTTCTTCTATTCTTTTTACCTGACAATGCGTAGGCGAGCAAGTCAGCAAGGTATAGAGCGAAAGAGGAACTTTTTTTTTTGTAATTCACCAACCCTTTCAGCTGTTTCGCCCTCTCGTTTCCTGTATATCTACCTCTTTCCCTGTATCTCTTACCCATCCAACTCTATCTTTCTTTACCTTTATTGTTTCTCTCTCTCTCTCTCTCTCTCTCTCTCTCTCTCTCTCTCAATCTCACTCCCTCTTTTCCCCCCTCCCCAGCAACACTTTAGTTTACCAATTTTCCCGATAGAGGATGGTGCATTTACTTATAACTTATCTCTTCATTTTCACCTTTTATATGTTTTTCACACTGGTCTTCACCTTGGCAAGGCGCATGAGTGCCGAGTAGGAGGATGGTTGCGGGTTCGATCCCCGTCTATTTTACTAATGTAACTATTACTACTACTACTACTACTACTACTACTACTACTACTACTACTACTACTACTACTACTACTACTACTACTACTACTACTACTACTACTACTACTACTACTACTACTACTACTACTACTACTACTGTTACTACTACTTCTACTACTACTACTACTACTACTACTACTACTACTA
>RQTK01000009.1:601997-647173 GCA_003991915.1 Elysia chlorotica
ATTATTATTATTATTATTATTATTATTATTATTATTATTATTATTATTATTATTATTATTATTATTATTATTATTTTTATTACTATTATTCCTACCTACAAAAACGTTCATATTGTGCAGAACAATTAAAAAAATCCATTTCGACTTTCCATTAACAGTTCTGAGACCACATCATATCAAATGTCTACTATGTACTAATCAAACAAAATTAACAATGTCTGATATTTAGAAAAATAGAGCACACAGTGTTTTAAAAGTCAATAATTATATTACTACCATAATGTTACCTCGCTTCATAAAACAATTATGATTTAAGTAACATGAAATTTTCTTTTTTTTTTTTCTTCCCTTTTTAATCACAATTCGATCAGTGGGTTTGTTAGAAGGGAGCAAAACGCATCCGTGTGGTATTCCTAACTGTAACAGACCACAGTCAACCTAGTTTTTTTTTGTTATTATTGAGGCTGGATAAAGATCATCATTCTATGATGTAAATCCAGGGCATTATCTGCCCCATCGGCGTGGCTTCAGTGAAGTCTAACCCCGCGCTCTTAATCTGTTAAAAGCATGGCTTAGTCCAGTAACACCTCCGATTTATAGGTGGGTTCAGTGAGGATTAATTACATTATTTTAGGGTCTAAACGCCAGTAAGATGGCGAGTTAGTAAATCTTGGTGGGCGGCTAAGTGTACAGATTTTTTTTTTTACAAACGCGTTATCAGTAATAACACCATCCTGATATTGATAAAGTTTATGAAGCTCAAGCACATATACCGGCACAATTTGTTTCACTTCCTTTACAGATAGAGACCCAAAAGTAGCACAGACTGAGGATAATTTTAATCCTGGTATATCTCAGATGTCAGTTTCAATACATAAATGATATTAAAAGCACGGAATATCGTAGTGCTAGAAAATCTTCAACGTCTTTGCCCATCATTAATGTTGTTAACATGGTTTAAAAAAAATAAATATTACAGTAAACTACATTTATTTCTCTTTTGAATTAAATGAATCATAATTTAATAATCCGAGTTCAATTATTCTTGCCGCCATTTTGTCGCCAACTTTAAGATATATAATAATTATTATATATAAGAATAATTTGGATATCAGGAAGACCGGAACTCGGTTAGTCACACTACTGGCACCAAATTAGTAGGGACCATAATACTTTTAATACGTGACGGTCTAGAGAGGGGATCGAACCCAACGAAAACTGACTGGTGGATTTCGGGATTCACAGAGTATGCTGGGATCGTTAAACCGGGTGAATTCCAAGTGGATCGTCTCTCAGTACACACGGGAAACCTTAGGCTTTCTAATTAGGCTAATTCATGATGTTTCTTAAAACCTCTGCAGTCTAATGACGCATCAGTTATTCCTAGCTGCAGCGCATGTTATTTGAATTTTAAATGTTTTCTGACCAGCCGACAACGAAAATTAGAAAAGGAATAATCTTTAAAAATGTTCATGTTACGATAATATCATTGTTTTAACTGTTCAATATGTTTATCTTTCAAATTCGACTTCAATGTTTTAGAAACAAACTCTACCTCATAAATATGCAATCTTTAGCAAATGAATACCAATGCGTTACAGACACGATTCAACACAAATTCACAAACTTATTTTCCCTACTCGGTTCCTATAGCTGCTTAAAAAATTATTTAACGCCTGTCTGCCTTAATTTTCTCTAATAATTATGCTAACCAGCAGAAATATAGTGTAGATAATCATTTCTGTGCCTTAACATACACAGCAGAGTGAGCTGTAAGGCATAGGAATTATAACCACAATTTATAAATAATTATGCTCTTTTATTTCCTCTCCTGTTTTAAATATGCCTATTGCATTGCTCAGACTGCGTATTGATTGAATTAAGAGAAAATCTTTGGTAACCCTTTGCACTGCGACTATATACGAAAAACTGACAAGCATAAAAACGACAATTATTATAAAAAATAGGCGTGTTATGTTCAGCGGCTATTGTTATAGGGACAAGGATGAACTTGTACACCAACTGATTCTATGGAAATCGAGTCATGGAAAAAGAAGCGTGGGAGAAGCAAAGAACGTAATGTCGAACAACTTGTAAAGGACACGACAGGCATACTCTTGTAAACGAGGTGAATAACAGAGAAAGATGGAATTCGATCATAGCAAATGTTCGACTGCGGTCGACTTAGTAAAGTAAAGTATACCGTACCTACTTTGGATCCACCGTAAATACACTTTTAAATATTCAACATTCTGGCATAAAAGTTAACCATTGAAATCCCCGCCATCCCCCCTTTTAATTAAAGACTTACATATGTTTTCAGCTGTCCAGGCCACTAAGGGTGATGCCGAATTCAGACAGACCTACATGTATATGCATAATTATAGTGACTTGGACAGATGAAAACCTATATGTTATACAAGGTGTGGAGATTTAATGAGTGTAAAGAGAGATTGGGTGATGTTTAGTTCTTCAGGCTTCTCACTAGGAACAAACACAATTAGGGCCTGTGTAAAAAAAAAAACTGAAACAGAGAGACAAACATAGGCCTACAGATATACAGATTTAGATAATTCGTGTATAAATGGGGAGAAGTGGGCAGGGTTGTTGTTATCAATCTGTAAAATTAATATGTATAAAACTTAAAGAAATTACAATTAAGATTTCTGATTAAAAAAAAAAGGGAGAACATTGCAACCAAGGAACTCTTGTAATGTGAGGTTAAAATTATTTTAGCTTTTACTTTCCTTTTCAATTGTTGATCAGATTTTCTGTGCAAAAAATGTAAACAATATTGTGCACATGTTCACCGGTGAAAAATAGTCTATCTCTAGATCTAGATCTTGTCATTTTCAGTGCTAGATCTAAGTCTCTTAAATCTAGATATGCCTGTCCTCGCTACCCTATATTATTGAAAAATCTACACGTTGACCGAAAGATGTAAGACTCCAGATACTGAGATTGGAAAGCGAAAAAGACATAGAATAGATCTACATTTTCAGTTCTCTAGAGTCGAGGAATTCGATCTAGATCTAGATGTATAGGCTTAGAATCTAGATCTACAGACATTCCAGGATGAGACTCTAAGGACTTAAGATTTTGTTTTATAATTTTTGGTACTCTTAATCTAAATTTTAAAATAAAGTTTGGATTCTATATTTAGTCGAGATCTATCCAGGGAGTATTTTGAACAGCACATCTAGATCTACATACCTCTTCCGAAGTCATGATTGGATCCAAACTCTTGACCTCTCCAGATTATGGAAAACCAAACAAAGAGCAGCATTTGGTATGTACCATACAATTTCTTCAGACAAAAGAAGTAAGCGGCTTAGTCTCTAAGTGCTAGATCTATACTACTATATAGTACTAATCAAGTGTATGTCAAAATTGAGTTTATACTAGACACCGGGCTGTTAGTAGATAAACGTTGTGGTCCCCAGCCTGTGGGTGATCGATTGGGTGGGTAGGCGGGATTCAATTATTGAAATTTGAATAAAATACCTGCCAGCTATATGCTCCCTGTTTGTTTGTTACAAGTTGTATTGGCATTGTAAAACTATTTTGTTTTGATAAAGGCCAAAATTAGGCCTAATTCTCATAATTATATATAAAAGAAAAATTCCATACCTTTTGGTAAGGAATGTTTAATATTATACAATTTTTTAAGAACCAAAATGGTTCACCATCACAAAAAAGTATTTTGCTGCAAACAAATGGGGCTACAGCTATTGTTTGCCTAGATAGATGCAAGAGATTAAGGATACAGCAATCACCAAATTGTGCTTCATGTTTAATGACACTAGTCAGGAGTGGGAGAGGAAAAAGAGGATAATTTGGAAATATCCAACTCATTAAAGGTAATAAAGTTGTAAATGAGAAGTGGTTTCTTCTGGAAGAGAAGCTAGTTAGATTTTTCTACAATTGCCTGGATCCTTTTTATTTGGGATCCCCATCAAAGCCTGTCAACCTGTACAATCAGAGAAATTTTCATTCTGTTTATAATTGAGATGTTAACAGACAGATCTTAACATTTCCCCCTATAAGTAGAGCATGCCCTGAAATTAAAACTGGCCCAAGTGAAAGAGCATTGGTCTCCAGATCAGCACATAAAATTGACAGTCTTGGGGCCTGTCCACACTATAGCCCACTTAGCACTGATGTTGGATATATGTATTAAACAACCAACTCAACTTTCTTTCTCTTCTCTATACCTCTTTCTTTCTCAGACTCCTTGCTCTGACTGTCTCTCTGTCTGGGGGGAGCGCGATCGTCCTGGGGTAGAACATCGGCTTCCGACGGAAAAGGTCCGGATTCGAGCCCTGGCGATTGCGCTCCCCACTGGTTGCGTCGGTGTCGGTATAATGTGATCGGCTGAGCCGGCTGAGACAGGAGTCATGGCGTCCGCGCCCTGTCTCGTGTGTGGCAGCACATACAATTATCAGACGTTAGTCTTGGGGCCCATCCACAGTATAACCTATATAGTGCTGATGTTGGTCGTTAAACCAACTCAACTCAACTCTCTGTCAGTCTGAGGGGTGTGGAGTTAAGCCCTGGGGTATAACACTGACCTCCACTGCAGGAGGTCCGTGTTTCGAGCCCTGGCAATGTCGCCCCCTACTGGTTGTGTTGGTGTCAGTCTAATATGACTGGCTGAGACAGGAGTTATGGTATCCCTGCCCTGTCTCATGTGTGGCTGCACATAATATTGTCAGACGTCAGTCTTGAAGTCCGTCCACAATATAGCCTATATAGTGCTGATGTTGGACGTTAAACCAATGAACTACAACTAATGTCTGTATGTCTCTCTAGACTATCTTTCTCTCTCATACTTGCTTGCTCTGTCTGTCTGTCTCTTTCTCTCTCATATTCGCTTACTCTGTCTGTCTGTCTCTTTCTCTCCCATATTCGCTTACTCTGTCTCTCTCTCTCTCTCTCTCTCTCTCTCTCTCTCTCTCTTTCTCTCTCTTTCCATTCTTTCTCAATTTCCAAGGGTTGAGGACTGATCACTTGTTGGTCGACTGCGATGCTCATTTTAACTACTTTCTTTAGAACTTGCAGTACCTTTTTAGATCCTGCTCTTTTTGTGTCCCAAAGGGTGAGTTCTTAGACGGATCGATTTCACGGTATTTGTTTAAATTTTGTAAATGAGTTCCGCCCACTCGCCCAATAGTACTGATGTTGGATGTTAAACCAACTCAACTATTTGATTGCCTACAGGCTTTTATTTCACACATTATGTCATATTTCTCAGGCAGCCCAACACAACAATTTTAATTGGAACAAAAACACTAAACATGTATGTATAGATCTAGATCCAATATATGTGAAGCAAAATTTGAACAAAAACACTATTATAGCAATATTGTACACTGTATATTTGCATATATAGAAAATCCCCAAATAATCAGAAGAAATTGGTAATTTAAACTAGATTTAGACCTGCATTCATACCAGAGAGAAAAAAAAAAAGACATGGTCTGAGTACATTAACAACATCTGTAACAAAGCAGTTACAACTTATGTTCCTAGACAACTAACTTATATATATATATTTTTTTTTCTTTTCTTTATAATGTGCTATCTATCTTTATCATATAAGTAATGGAGATATATACACGTACAGGATACGAAATGTATTCTGATGCATTTGAGTTAAATTTTATTAATTATGTTTGCAGCTGCTACAAACAATCACAAAGGCACATGTGGAATCTTTCAACTACTTTCTGAATGACGGTCTGCAAAAAGTTGTCAAGGCAAGTTGTTTTCAGCATAAAACTAGACTAATCCTCTACTTTAGACTACATTGTTTTCATTTTGATTGTTTTTATTGTAGAAATTAAAGTAGCTGTTATCATTACCCTAACAGCAGTGCTAATCTGAGACTCAAATGTGGCCTATAGAAGTCTTGTTTTGTTCATCAGCAATCCATCTAATACTTGTGCAATGGGAAGGATGGTATAATAGCGTGATGAAAATAATGATCTGTTGTCTTTTGTCAAAACTGCATCATAGTGCATGTCTCTTTCAGGGTCTTCTCTGAGATAAATAATAATTATAATCGTCCCGGATGTTATTATAAAAGAAGTGTGATAAGCTACATATGTTCCTATCCAATTTTTGTTGATTTTACCAAAAGATTTCTTTTCAAAAAGATAATTTTTGTAATATCTCTGCAGCATTTAGAACCAGTTGAGTTTGGGATAGATGCTGACAACAACAAATTTGGTGGCACTAAACTATCTCTTGGGGTCAAAGTAAGTAAGACTCTTATGATATTTACCTATAAATGTTATTCAGCCGTTGGATTGTTATTGAAATAGAGTGGGTGGCTCATTTACAGTAAAGAAAGACGATAGCAAAATAGGAATGTGTTTCAAAATAGATTGAAAATGCTCTCATCATATTTGGATAAATATTACTATTTCAAATGGAAATTGGACATTCAAATTCAATGAAAAATAAGTAGGGGCTCTACATTTCAAATCTCTGCCGCAGATAAACATAATTTTTTTTTAAATCAATGATAATGGCTTTTAATTAAATTTCCAATATTTTTGTATGTCCACACATCCTAACCAATCTTAAACATAATATATTGATCACTGAGTTTCATTTTTGATTGTCTATCCTATAGAACATCTTTATATATGGTCCCAAAATCCCAGAAGGCAATAGAGTGGCTGTGGATAACAAACTATATCCATCTGAGGTATATATGTTGTTTCTATTTATATAGGGTAGTGTTCAACTTAACAAACCTTTAAACATAATTTATATATTGTGCATATTTGCAAATCTTTTTAGTTTATTTATTCTAGGGACCAAATACCTTTGGTTTTACTCATAAATGTGCCAGCAGTATCTTTTCATGAACCAGAATACCTTTAGTTTTACTAGTAAATGTGCCCACAGTATCTTTGCATGAAGTAAAATGAATTTTATTATCAAAGTATGTATTTTTTTATCTGAATACCTTTGTTTGATTTAAATTTTGAGTGCATTGGTAAACCTGATTTTCTCTTCAGTGTCGACAGCGTGGAGCCACATACAAGGGTAATATCCATGTCTTCTTTGAATATAAATGCGATGGAAAAACTGGCACATTTGACAAGATTGTTGGAGAAATACCTATTATGGTCAAGGTATGATCACAGATTAATTCTGATTTCTTTGTATGAAAACATATTTTATTGATTTTGTAAACACGAGAAAAAAACAAAACTCTAGGTTCAATCTGTGAAGAAAGTTATTTATTGCAAATTTTTATACTTAGAAAACATGAATTAGCTGTGTATCTCAGCTGGGTACATACTGACTATAACATTTTGAAATATTTGAATTTACTTTTTAACAAAAAATCTGCAACAGTATTTTTGTTTGAAGACCCCCTAAATTATTTGAAAAACCAGTTATCTGTTAAATTCATTCTTTATACCATTTTTCCAAACAGTCAAATGCATGCAACATTGCAACTTTCAAGCCTGCAGATTTGATATGTCATGGAGAAGAAGAAGAGGTAAGGCTTGAGGTGTTCATGAATATGCTCAACAATCACACTTTACATACTCTATTTGCAGTTTAGCTGACTAGATTTGTATAAACTGTGTGCTCTAAGATTACAATGCATTTTTATCACTTCTGTTTTCTTTGTTTTCATCAATGTCTTTTCTTTTTTTTAAACTGACTTATTTTGTTTGTGTGTGTTGTACATGTACTAACAGGGCGTTGGATTGTGATGAACCTTGTATCATAAGTTTTTGCCTTAATTCTTCCATGAGCAAAATATGTCTACACATCTTAACAATTTTGTTGTTCTCAGGAAATGGGAGGATACTTCATTGTAAATGGCAATGAAAAGGTTGTTCGAATGTTGATCATGCAGAGGAGAAATTTTGTAAGTTTTTTTTTTTTTTACTCTTAGTTTGTGTTTGGATTTTAATAGCAGGATGACATTAGCATATCATTGCATGTGTTAACATTATTATATATCTCATTATGAAAATAAAATTAAAACACACCAAATTGTTTTAATTAGTTCAACAAAAGAATTTCTAGTACTAACACAGTAATAAGTAATTTTTTTTTCACTTTTTCACTTTTCTCAAAACTACAAAATCTGATAGCCCATCTACTAGCTAGGTGACATATTGTGTTAAACTTTTCATTGTGACATTATTTTTGCTTTGATCATTAACATTCTTACAAGTGTATTCATAGATTCATCATACATTATAACATTCTTAATTCCTAAAATAAAAGATTAGTAGTTAGGAAACTTTGTGTAAAATGTATTGGTTGCAATGCTTTGTGTTTGTTTTCCAGCCTATTTGCTTGTCACGCCCATCTTGGAAAAATCGTGGTCCAGAGTTCACTGAATATGGTGTCTCAATGCGTTGTGTGAGAGAGGACCAAACATCTGTGGTAATATTTTAAACAAACCAACGAGTGGAAATTTCCTCACATGTAGTAGAATATTAATTTAATTCAAGAACTGCATGTGTGGACAGCCGAGAGTGTTACCTGAGTGTGGGGCTGGCTAGTACTACGGCCGAATGCGGATATTGGAGTGTAGCTGCGAAGTCTGCAGTGTCTCGTGGGGTGTTTGAGTAAATGGATAAAATAATTTGGGCAGTTCGTTCGATTTAATATATTCGTGTGCAAAGAACAAACCCCCCGCATTTTCTAAAAATGTAAAAAGCTACTCAATGTGCATTTAGTGTATATGAATGGCTATTTCTTTGTTCTGTTTGCTTTACAGCACCGCATAATTTTGCTCTAGTTACAAAGAATTAATTGGAAGTTTATTGGGATCAGACACTAGGTGAGTGCATGTACATGTGTACAGGGATCACAAAAATGAGTTAGTTTATTGTCCAATCAGATAGAGGAGCTGCCATACCCCATACCGCTGATTGGTTAAATCAGAGAGTAGCTATGTCATACACCCCACCTTGCGCCCATTGGTCATATTATATAGAGGAGCTTCCATATCCCATCCCACTGATTGATCAGAGAGATAAGCTACGCCAATCCTCACTCTCTTGCCTGATGCATGATCACAAACTACAAATTGCCTTCATCTCCCCTTCGCCCAGAACTGAGCAAAGGCTTAACTTATTTTCTTACATGTCCCCTGCTCCCTTAGCGCTTCATCTCAACCACTATTGGCAAAGGGCGGTGTTGTCTTATCATAAAATAGCTCAAATACTCATCGTTCAAACAATGTAGCAGTATCAATACCCATAGATACCCTCTAAGTGAATAAGACAAGGTTTTCTGTGACTACATGATGCCTCAAGGTCACTGAGCTGGGGTCAGAGAGCTACCCCTTAATGTGGGGCCCAGCATTGCTCAGGTGGGAGCGCTAGTTGGCGCCTTGCAGATACAGGGGTAAGAGTCCTAGCTAGTTTATTACGAATGGAAATGAAGAGTTGTTTTTAATGATATGGAACACATAAGTTTTATGCTTCTTTTTCTCTAGTGCAGAAATGTTTCTATCACACGTGAGTCGTATAAATTTTTGAGTGTTTTTACAAGGTCCAAAAATATACATGGTTTTTGATCTACCTTTCCTATCATCCTATTCCTATGTAATTGCGCATAAATCTGTTTCTTTCGTCAGAATTTGACGCTTCACTACCTCAATAATGGAACAGCTAAACTGTCTTTTGGAATAAACAAACAAGTTTTTTTCATCCCAATAGCCCTTATTCTGAAGGTAAGTAGTTGTCAGTTCCTATAATATCGTGAAGTGCTCATTGTTTTAGTGAAGAAATGATATATAAGTAGCAGCAGAAGCTTATCAATTGGTATACTCTCAATAGGTTTGGAGGGCCTGTAGTAGAGATTTGATATCCTTAAATGGATACAATTGGTATGGTTAAATTGCTATGCATCTAAAAGATGATTTAGTTACCAAACGCCCCATGGATATGTAAATCAAGCAATAACTATTAAAACTTATGAGGTTTTTTTATGATATTGGAATTATTGTATTTGCTCTGCTTTTTTTTTTAGACTTTCAAGTTGACAAAGTATCTTATTATAGTGTCAAAAAGTATGATGATTTTATTCTACCCTACCATGTGTCTTTCTGACATCAGGTTTAATTTACTGCAAGACTCATTTGTGTTAAGGATTATTTTCAATGTTGTTTTGTTTTAATAAGGGACTTCTTGATGTATCTGACAAATACATCTATGATGAGATGACAAGAGGGCGTGAAGATGACACCTACTTTAAAGGGTATGTAGCATGCAAAGTAAGGGAGTAATGAAATGGATGTTTATCATGAAAGGCATAAATTGTATCACAAGATGATCGTTCCAACCAATGATCAGGAAAGTTTTTGGTAAGGCTAAGGGAGTAAAAAAGCACATTCGCATTTAAAATCTGCTGAACCCTCAAAATATAGTACTTCGCAATAACTTTGTTTAATTTAAAATGCTCGTTTTCCTCTTATTCTTAAAAAGAAAATAGCAAAAAGTTGATCTAATAATGAATTGGTCATGTTGCATAAGCATTATAGAAAGTAAACATCAAAACACTTTTTAAAGCGAAAGATCAGCCCTGTAGGTTTGATTATTTTAAGTACTTTATCTTCACTGTAGAGGTGGATGTATTAATCCTCTATTTCACACCCAACATATTTTCTGTAGAATTTGGGAAAACTTTTCTGTTCAATATTTTTTTTTTATGAATGTAAAAAACGTATGTGTTTTTCCCTAAAGATGTATGGTCTTCATGCTTCGCCAAGTCATGACGGAAGATCTCCACTCCCAGGCATCAGTCCTGAAATACATAGGACAAAGGTTTAGGATAAAGCTATCTCTGCCAGACTTCTACACAGATGAAGAAGTTGGACGCTACTTGTTCAAGCAAAGCATAGCCATTCATCTTGAGAAAAACATTGATAAGTTCAATTTTTTTGTGTAAGTGTTTTACTCCTATTATTCAATTGTCCTTTCTTCTTCCCAAAACGAAAATTTAGTCATTTATTTAATGTTGTCAGCTGCCTAATAGATCTGGACATGAGAATTAGTTTTATCAAATTTTATTTTTTAATATCAAATTTATTGAGCAGTATGCATTATTGAAGGTTAGAACTTATTGGATTTGTATGCACTTGATTAAAATTAATAGCAAAATAAAGATCCAAGTATTGAGTGCCATTTGGATCCAGGTCTATTAAGTCTGAACTATATATGTATTGTCTTGGATTTAATGTCATGCACATGATAGTTAATTAACAGCATTTTAAAAATGATCAAAAAGGCATTATTAGCTAAATTATGTTTTTATGAATAGCACCTATAAACAATATGTTTAATGTGTTTAAGTTAATACACTTTAGTTGAGTCAAACAAAATAGGCTTGCTTACTGATTAATTATTAGATATGATCTTTTTGGTTTACAGCTACATTTTTCAGAAAACACCAAAGTTCTGTTGTCAAATTTAATAATAGGAGGATCTTAAGTTGACACTTGCACTTATACATAGCTGCCAATCAGTTCGTCTGTGCATATCTGGTTGAAATAATACATATTTGATGGTATCCAGGTAAAAATTAGGTATTTTGGTCGATCGCTTAATAATTGCTACCATTTTCTACAATAATACCAGGTGTGCCAGCCATTTACTGGGCCGATTCACATTTTAATGTCTCATAAGTACCCCCTATGCTTTATGGCACTAGGTCGGCAAAGTCTCTAATCAACTTGTAGATTTAATCGTTCACTTGCGTCTCTTTTTGGTAAAAAAAAAATGCAGTAAATAGTGTAATACTATAGCGGCAATCATACTTCTGCATCCGGCGATCTGTCCATCCATGAATCCCCTGGCTTTGTTTACTGGTGCTAGGCAGAGAGTTTGTTTTCAAGAATCCATTTTTTGGATGACCAGTTAGACTGATTTAGACTTTAAACCATCTTATTCTTAGCTGTCAAGCGCCGGCCCCCTCACAGTTCTTACTATCGCACGATCAGATAAACAATTTGATATTTCGTAAAGCTAGGCACAATCGCTGCCACTCTTTAACAGACAGACACACACACACACACACACACACTCCCAGCGGACGGTGCATCATTGCATTTTACTCAAAAGTGAGACATACTGTACAAGATCTTTGATTTTACTATACTAGTTTGTGACTGCGTTCCTATTGGTTCTCTTCTTATCTATCTCTATCTTTCTCTAATTCTCATCTCTCAGTCCATTTATCTCTGCTCAGTATGCTTACTTAGGTGTATCAGAATAAACACGCCAAGGCCCGATGGCATGCCCCAGAGTCACCTTCATGTTAATGAATATTATTTTAATGTCCCATAAGGATAGCTAGATTTTCGACCATTTTCGTACATGTACAATCTTTTCGGGGACACCCGATTTGTGATATTCCCCATTAAATTGCTGATTGAAGACTGGTAGCGCCAAACAAACCCACGAGTATCTGTGAATCCGAAGTGGAACTGCATCTTGTGAAGGTGAATCTAGATTTAGACTAGCTTTATATTCTAAATCTAGTTGTTATTCGACAGGTTCTCATTAAGCGCCTAAATCTAGTTCGAAACAGAGGACTGGACAAATTTATTTGTCACATTTTGTCCCTCACTGGTTTGTCCAGTCAATGAAAATGATGTTAGTTCCTATTGCTTACGGCATGCTAAAAAGCTTAAATTTTTTTGCCAACCGTCTGGATATTGCTGACGTAGCGTTTCTGACACCATGAGACGAAAATCAACCAAAAAATAACAAAAAAGCACAACAAAACCAAAAGGAAACGGAACGCATTTATTAAATGACACGAGTCATTGGTGTAGTTTTTAAAGTCATTGTTAAGCTTTTAGTTAATA
The DNA here is from genome assembly GCA_003991915.1 of Elysia chlorotica. NCBI lineage: Eukaryota > Metazoa > Mollusca > Gastropoda > Plakobranchidae > Elysia > Elysia chlorotica. The sequence goes on from RQTK01000009.1 coordinate 614,860, forward strand.
TCGATAGCTGAACCATTAATAAGCTTGGCCATCGATTAGGTTTGGAGTGACTAACCACGCTAAAAGTCTGTATTTTTTAAATTGAAATCAAGTGCGACTTTAGAGGGTAAATGATTTCTATGTGGTAGCACATAAAATCGCTAGATGTTATTCATGGCACCCGTCCACAATTGAGTGTCGTTGATGACGGAAGACATTAAAAAATCAAAACAATTGCAAAATCTAAATGTTAGAAAGTAATAGATTTAAAAATTTACAATTGCTGTATCTTATGTGTTCGTGTTTGCTTGTGTTTTTTCCACCATAAACAGCTACGCTATTCAGAAGTTATTTACCTTTGTGAGAGGAGGGTGTGCTGCAGAAAGCTCAGATAACCCAATGTTTCAAGAAATTCTCTTACCAGGCCATTTGATGCAAATGTTGTTAAAGGTGTGAAAACTTAAATGTGTTTTATTTCTTCACTCTTAGATTTCAAATACATTATTTCTTTCCTCTGTAGACATTATCGCAGTGCTACAGTTATGGCATAAGTCAGGCTTATGCCAATATGCGAGTGATATATCGTTGTAAAGGTGAAAAAATGAGATCTATCTAACTAAAATTTCAGATTTAAAATGGGCTAATAGGTTTTTGCTTTATGTTATTACAAACTCGAGTCTAGTTTGAACAGAAATAAGGAAGTTCAACAGTTTTTATTGATAATCTCGAAAGTAGCCAAAAGAACTTATGCCAAAAATTGTAGCACAGTGACAATTTATTATATTAGATGAAAGAATTAGAAGTTTAATAATAAATATATTAACGTGATGATTATTTAACCCACCAAAGCTTGAACATTTTTCAAAATGATGCATTTTATTGTTGTTTTATGAAAGTTTTACAACCCAAAAAAAAGAAATGTAATATTTTCTATGGATTTTGTTAGATTATTTTTGTACTGCATATTAACCTGGCAGATTGATAATAATAAACATACTTTATATCTTAACTTTTAAATGCTGTATTCTACAGACTGTAAAAAAAACACTGATGCTAAGATACTAATTTATATATATATATGATTTTTTCCAATACGTAAATATTCATAAATAAATATCTTATTTTACTTCAGGAGAAAATGGAGACCTATCTGCTAAGTTTCAAGCAGACAATTTTGAAATATATCTCCAGCAAAAAACATAAGGGAATGACATCAGTTGGTAATAATTTCGTTTATTTCCTTCCCATTTTGTTCAGTAGACTAAGTCTTCCTTTTCAATATTATGACAGAAAGAGACAAAGAATGGACTTTCTTTACAAATGTTTCTAAGAGAATATTTAATATTTTATATATATTAATTAATCAGTTGAGTTATTCAAAGGAAAGACTTGATGGATGTTGATGAATGGTTACTTAAGTTAATGCGACTTGTTATCACTGGTAGCCAGTAAGGAAAAGACTGAAGGTTCACTAGAGATTTTTCTTTTAAAAGTTTCTGTGTTTGCTGGCTTGTCATTCTAAAGAAAAATAAGCTTCTTTGTAATTTAAATATTTAAGGGCATCTGCAGGTGAATATTGATAATTTGCACTTCTCACAGAAATGGTCTCATTGCCTTCTCTAGTTTTTCAAGCATATAGAAACATAATTGAAACAGCATGAAAGCAGTTATAAAGTTATCTTTTTTATTTTTGTTCATGACTCCCCAAACCAAAATTTGTACATTTCATGATGGACATTCCATTTGACCACTATATCATTGTAATGGTCGATATCTAAACTCTTCATCTAAATATGAATGAAACTCCCTGTTTCCTTACCGGTAATTCACAGAATACTATTAATACTACTAATATATTTAGACCTGTTTTCCCTAGATCACTGCTATTCAATATTTTCCCCTTGATTCAGCCTTTGTAAATCTGCGTTAGCCGTTTTCTCAAAACTAATAATTTGGATACATAAAGGCCTATAACTTTTTTAAAAATTGGATTAGCTCAGAACTAGTATAGGAAACTTGGTATAGAAGGATATTTTTCTAAATTGTCTTTTTATGAAATACAGAGGGATCATTTTGTCCTTTTCCCAATTATTTCTACACTTGCTATTTTGTCATGTATGTACTACACCACAAAATCTGCTATTTTTGATGATCAATATACTAATCATCAATACAAATGAGTATAGTTATGTCAAGTGTATGCACACCAATTTCAGGTAATTTGGTTCATAAATAGAAAAGGCTTAGGGGGATAAAAATTAACATTGTTGAAATATCCAAGATGGCTGCTGGATTATCTTTTTTTTTTTAAAGAGAAAAAATGCTTTTCTCTTTTTTCATCACATGTCTGAGGGGTTAAACTAAAATTTTATTTTAATTTTAAAAAAGATGGCTGTATTTATGAGCAGATACCCTTAAACTTTTTAACAAACAATACGCTCTCATTAAATTATAACCAGGTATTTGTTACCTATTAATGGTGCAATCATTTTCAATAGGAATTGCAAGATCGATACTTTCCGTTTTTATTTCCAGAGGATGTCATCAAAAGTTCCAAACATGTACCAAGCATAACGAGAGCTTTAGAGTACCTCTTGTCTACAGGCAACCTCATCTCTCGCTCTGGCCTTGGCTTGATGCAGGTAACTGAAAGATATTGACTTATTACTCCTTAAAAATTGCTCAACTTCTATCCCATTTTGTTTTTCAAGATGATTGAAGTGTCTATAAAATGTGCTTTAGGTTGCTTTTTAAAATACTTTGTCTCAGCAAATTAAGATGTTGATTAATGTTATGTTCTTCATGTAAGAATGTGACCTGGAGTCTTGTTGTTCTATCAGGCCTAGGTCTGGTTAAGTGTAGCGTTTTATATTTCATAATGTAATATTCTTGGACAGTGGCACAATAGTGTAGTTCTGAAAGATAATGGTACAGTGGATTTTAGGCATTATTTAACATATATGTTGTGGAAATTAATATGGTGAATCAGTTGTTTTTTATAATATGTAATATAATAATCCAGAACCTATTATATTTTTTATTGCGCTTTTTGTTCTGGTGGGATTTTCTTTTCTTTGGGCTATTCTAAGCGGTTTGGAGTTTATCAATTGAAGAAAAAAGCATTTTTTAACAGTTCATCACATTTGTTCAAAATATTGCAGAATATTGCAGACATCAGAATCTGTAAAGCCATCATACTTTTCTTTCACCAGGCTCGAGGATTTTCAGTACTTGCAGATAAACTCAACTTCATGCGTTACATATCTCACTTCCGAGCTGTGCATAGAGGTTCATTCTTTACAGAGATGCGGACTACAGCTGTCAGAAAACTGCTGCCTGAGGCTTGGGGTAGGTCGAGAAGGCTTCAAAGACAAATCATCAAAATAAATTGAGTCTATTTTTTCTAGATAAACAATGTAAATGATATTTAGATGCATATTATTGATGTTTTAAAAAACATATACAAAGCTAACTTACCATTTAGAATCTCTTTTGCAGCGTTCAAGATTGATCTATTACTATTTTTATTCTGAACTGATAAAAGATTTAAATATAATTAAGTGTTACAGGGAATTAATTGAACTTGTGACTTGCAAGTGTACATTAGGAATCATTTGAAATAACAGTACCTATGATGATGCTGGTAGCCTATAAAATAATGAAAAGAAGTCTGAAATAACCCAACTACAAACAATTATTAATATTAATATTATTATTATTTATTATTATTATTATTATTATTATTATTATTATTATTATTATTATTATTATTTTCATTATCATAATCATCATCATCATCATCATCATCATCATCATAATGTTTATTGTATGTACACCCATACATGATACTTTTTACTCCTGTTTTCATAGCTACTAGCAGTAGGGGTATATTTCTAATTCCTCAGGATTTCTGTGCCCGGTACACACTCCAGATGGAACACCTTGTGGTTTGCTGAACCATTTAGCTGCAAATTGCATGGTAAACATCAAATTGTTCGATCAATCACAATCAGTCAGTTTTTATAACAATCCTTAGTTCTTAACATTTAATTAGTTTCTAATAGTCTTTCCAAAATATTACAAGTTTTAAAAGAGTTGTTACTTTAAATTTATCTCATTCACTATATTAATATTTCAAAGATATTTGGTTGGTGAGATTAGTGAGAATCTGAGAGAATAATATATTTCCACATTTTTTTTAGTTCTTGTATTTTTTTATTTTTTTTTACTAAAAATATACCATATTGTTACCATGTGGATGTTCTACCTTATTGAGCCACAGACATAAAAAATAAAAATTTTGATTCATGTTTTATTTACTTAAATATGAACTATAGAGTACATAAAAGTATTATTTTCCTATGATTTGATACTATAATTTGAATTTTTAACTCTGGCAAGGTGGTGAACGTTGATCAAAACACATCAAGACTTGACGTGATCCTCACAGAGCTGGGTATGTCCCCGATTTCCTCGCCCAACCCGTGGCCTCCGGCAGACTGCTACTCTGTTCTACTAGATGGGAGGATCATGGGATATATCAACTCCTGGTCCGCTGACAACCTGGCCTCCACTCTCAGGGTGCTAAAAGTGAAAGGCAGAGGAGAGGTTAGACTTTTTTTTCACATTATCAGCTTGGACAGTTTGCAGCAGTGGTTTGCTTCAGAGCCACATATTGGTTGGTCTCTGAGGAGAATTGTGTGAACAACATTAGACCTGGTTGAAGAAATTTTTTTCTTATTGAATTTTTCACTTCATTTACAACTTAAAGAATTTTTTTTTTACAACCTAAGTTGCACAGTACTCTTTAAACTTTACAGGGATAGGAAGAGTATAGCTCTTTTTTAGGTGTATAGTTTGTACCGATTTTCATAGATGCATATGTTTTAACTATTCATGCTTTTTTTTAATGATTGCATATCTCTAAACAAATGTTGGGCCTTTTTATTCTTCATTTTGTGTAAAGTCCACTTTGAATTTTTATCTCCAGGTCCCATCAGCTCTTGAAATTTGCCTGGTGAAGAAGACAGAAGTTTCTAGCCAGTACCCTGGGCTCTACCTTTTTTCAACTGTGGCTCGCATGATCAGGCCTGTCCTCAATGTCAACTTAAATAAAGTAGAGAACATTGGTACCTTTGAGCAAGTCTACTTGGATATAGCTGTCAACTTTGAGGAAGCATTCCCAGGGGTAGGTTCATATTCTCATGTCTTGCATGAAACTTGAACAAAGACTTCTCACATCAATCAGTAACCCAATCAGGGATAGGGATTTGATACTTTCCAAAGTCATTGGCCACCTCAAATATTTTGTTAAAAATATTTGTAGTATGAGCTGGCTTATTGAATGGCAAATCAGGTACCTAAGAGCCTTCCCATAGGTGATACCTACAATTCAAAGGAATTTTATTTTTCATAAGATTTTGATTTTAAAAGTGAAAATGTGTTTTCCGATATCATTACTCTGATTAATGACTAGTTTGTGTGATTAATGACTAGTTTGCCATTTTAGTTATCTTGGAAACGATTTTGATTGATCCAGGTCACTACACACCAAGAACTCAGTGAGCAAAGTATGTTGAGTGTGATAGCCAACATGACTCCATTCTCAGACTTCAACCAGAGTCCTCGTAATATGTACCAGTGTCAGGTAATATTTCATCTCTCATGCACAAATCATTACGCTCAACTTCAATTCCAATATAGCTCAATTTACTCTCTTGGTTTGGCCAATAATCACTATTATTTTTTTTTAATTCGCTTTCAGGAAGTTACGCTACATTATCAAATTAGTCAAAAAGTGCCTTGCTACTGACATAAAAGTGAAAAGAACTTGACTCTTCTTGTCTTTTGGAGATCATAACCTGACTAAATGATAAATAATCACATTGGCACTGTTCTCAAACCTTCATTCACACTTACAATATAACAGAACAGAGATGAATCCATCTTCAGTCCACTCTGCCACCAAACACCATTTATATCTTTAGCTCAATAGTGCTTGAGCAAAAACACCTTTCCTTCCTCTGTCATGTTAATTAAAGCAGTTCTAATGGCAACAGCCCTTTCTACCTTCTTGTCATCTGAAATTGATCTTAGTTTTGTGTACTAAAATTATTGACATGATAATAAGATACTAAGGACATGGTGAAATTGGTCTCGAATACAAATTTTAGACATCTTTGATTTAGTACTTGATATCAGCATTTGGTTCAGGTCTTAGTATATACGATTCCTAATCTTTGCTGTACTGATTTGTTAACTGAACAAGTTATTCTTCTGTCCTATGAGTGTCATACATGTTGTGCTTGACTGTATCTATTTAACATTTTTGACAATAGTTCTTTGGAATTTGTATGCATCATATATATTTGCTTCTCAGATGGGCAAACAGACAATGGGAACGCCACTCCATGCCTATAGTCACCGGGCTGACAATAAGTTGTACAGACTTCAGACACCACAAAGCCCTTTGGTCAGGCCAGCAGCGTATGAGCACTACAACTTTGATGAGTATCCTCTAGGAACAAACACTATTGTGGCAGTGATCTCTTACACAGTGAGAATTTGGAGCCATTCATTTCCTCTAATCAATTGAAAAGAAATTTAAACAAAGTGCACACCCGCATTACATAAACAATAATATGTGAAGAAACTGATGTAGCAATGTGAGATAAATGTTGTGGAATAGTGGTTGGTGTTGAGAACATTATAAGTCATTGACAACTTCAATTAACAGGAATGTCAGAAACAAAAAGCAGATTATGTTTTCCAAATAATTGTGATTTGTTTTTGCCTCTATCATGAATAAAGTTAATGTGTCAGATAGATTTAAGTGAAAACTTTATTTTTCATTTTATTTTGCATGAGGTATTCATACTGATTACATTTTTCTATACCCAGGGTTATGACATGGAGGATGCCATGATTCTTAACAAATCATCATATGAGAGAGGATTTGCTCATGGATCTATAATAAAATCAGAGGTTAGTTTTGCATACTTTGCAATTAAGTCGTGAAAACTTTTCTGGACTTGTGATTTAAAACAACTGAAACTGTCATAAAATATATCTTTATTTAAGGATAATTTAGTAAAGATTATTGACTCTAAACTGTACATATTGACATGTAAATCAGAGGGAGATGGATAAAGTGCGACTTTTTTATTCTTGTATTGGCATTTTTATGATTTTTTATTGAGCCACTATTTTGTTCCATCAAAATGCATGATTTTACGTAGTCGTAATTAATGGAATACTGCTATTTTGTTTGTAGAGATAAGTAAGTTTCAACACTCAATACAAGAAGCATAGACTTGCAATTTAATTACAATTTCTCACCACATCCTGCTCCTTCCAAAAAATCCTATATAACTAAAATCTGACTTTATCCCCAGGTTGTAGACTTGAAGGTGGTTAGCAGAGAAAGTGGCTCAAGAGCTTTTGTGTTTGGTAATATTATAATACATTTTTTTCATCAATTTTTTATATACAAATCTGCCTAAGAAAATAGGATTTTCTCAACATCATTTGATGATTTAGAGTCATTAAAGTAAATTTTTTTAAATGTAGTGAAAGAGACTAAATTATTTAAAGCAAAGAAGGTGCGATTTATGTTATTTTGTGTGTGTGTCTTTTCTTCTAATTATTATAAGATATTAGTCATTACTTGTTCTTAATTATTTGTCATTTTGCATGTAGTTAGATTTTAACACTTAATCAAATGACTAAGATCTATTAGATTGCGGAGAGCATTTGTTTCCATTGTTTTCTTTTTTCTTTTTAGAATCTGATCCTAACTCCAAAGCTCATCTGGATGAAGATGGGTTGCCCCCTGTAGGGACAAAGCTCACTCATGGGTCTCCATATTACTCGTAAGTAGCAACTTTTAGCTCTGAAAAAGTTATTCTCCTATCCTACTTAAACTGTTTAATTGTCATTTTTCCCCGATGATTCCTTCCCAGATTGTTTACCTGGTAACACAACTATCTTTTTTTTTTTTAGCTTGGTAGATTTTATACTTTTCTAAAATGTTTTAATTACATAGAATGTAAACCTCTGACTAAATAAACTAGGATAAATTACTAATTTTAGATATTTTAAATGTCATTGGTCTTTTCACATTACCTTATTATTTCCAAATCTCCCATCAAGAAAGAACATAAATATACAGCAAATTGTAAAACTGTTATTTTTTTCCCCAGATATAAAAATGTGCTAACAGGAGAGTACCACACCATCAACTATAAAGGTATGGAGGATGCCACAGTGACACAAATCAAGATCTTGGGTGATGAGCTTGGAATGGAGCCCATGAACTGTGTCTGCTTCGTCTTGCGAGTAGCGGTCAGTTTAGTTTTTCCCTCTTTGTTATATATTTTTTTGCGATACAGGTGTTTTGTTTCATGACTCCTCTTCTATAACATTTTTTTTCTAAAAGGCCTCATTGTTTACTCATGCAATTCCATGTGGCATGAGATGTTAGTTTTTTCTCTTCTTAACAATATGTCATACTATAGGCTGAGCTGATGTTCAGCCCACTTCTCAAAGACCAGTTTTATTCTTTCTACAACAACATTGAATAGGCTCCAGCTTCTCTATTAGTTGTTTAGCTGGGATGATTTGTTGGTGATTGTTATAAATATTTTTAATGTCAGAACTGCAACAAATGCGATATTATCTTAAAAACACAAGTGTTAAAATGAATTGCTGATTCACATTTTATTTCGTCTTTATACATCCAAAAACAATTATTTTTTTCTCAATTCAGAGAAATCCCACAATTGGTGACAAATTTTCAAGCCGGCATGGTCAGAAAGGAATTTGTAGGTTAGTTACTATGGATTTTATTTCTTGCCGTATGTAGTCCAGTTACCAGAGGCGGTAAACATTTAATATAAAATTTAACAATTAAAGCATGGGTTTTACTGAAAAAGAAGATTGCAAATAGTAAATCTGATATATAGTTCACTTTCCCATTTTCAACAGTACATAGCTCAGATCATAGTGTCACGGAAAAACAACAAAATGTCCAGTTTCATATCTATGAAATGCATTAAATCAAGACCTAATTTTGATGTATTGTTTTCACAGAGTTTATCAAATTGGACTCAATTGCACACACATCTCAATTTGTATTTTAGTCAGTTCTTAAAAAATGTTTCAAGCCATGTATGATAGGATTCAAGTTTTTGTAGGTTCAAATGATTGTGAAGAAAATCTTTTATTGTGAAAATGAAGGAAACAAAAATAAATTTCTTAGAAGCTTTCGCTAAAAATTTATGGAACGGAGATATACTGATTTTTCTCCTAAATTCTTGTTGCAGTATGCTTTGGCCTACCACAGATATGCCGTTTACAGAGAGTGGCATGGTACCAGATATTATCTTTAACCCTCACGGCTTCCCATCTCGTATGACAATTGGTAGGTTTTGTTAAATCTGAAACATGTTATTCTACTTCAGATATCATTTCTTTGCTTCATTATTTTTTCTATCAAATTAATAATGAATAGGATATTATTATTGGTCCTTGTGTAGGTATATCAAATTTATGATTCACCTAATGGGTTTACTGAATTTATACTCATAAGTTGTGTAAATGGTGTTTTAAGTAGCAAAATGTCTTACAACAATATGCTTTTTTTTCTCTTAAGGGATGATGATAGAAAGCATGGCTGGCAAGGCTGGTGCCCTCCATGGCATGTACTTTGACTCAACCCCATTCACTTTCTCTGAGAATCAACCCGCCATCGACCATTTTGGCCAGATGCTCACAGCAGGTAATTTAAGGATTTGAATTAAAACATAAAAGAAAATACACTGCTACTTGTGTTTGATAATGTTGCATTTTTTTTAAGTAGGGCGTGTGTGGTCAGCCGAAAGTGTGAATATTTGAGTGAGGCTGTGAAGTCTGCAGTGCCTTGTGGTGGGGTGTTCGAGTCAAGGTGTGAAATCATATGAGCAGTTTGTTCGATTTGATATATAAAGAATGAAAACCCTGTATTTTCTAAAAGAGCAAAAAGCTTCTAAATGTGCAATAAGTGTATATGACAAGTCGAAGGGCGCAGGCTCAAGTGGCTGCTGGATCGGAAAAGTTAAGTAAAGTAAAGTGTATATGAAAGGTTATTTATTTATTTTTTATGTTTGCTTTATGGCACTGTGTAAGTTTTCTTTCGTTAGAAAATAGAAATTGGAAGTTAATTGGGATTGGACACTAGTGAGTGCATATACAACAATACCGGGATCAATAAACAGATTATAGTTTATTGTCAAATACACTGCAATGCTGATTGGTCAGTCCAGAGAAAGTAGATACCCTTTATCTTAAAGCCAATTGGTTAGATCAGAAAGAGTAGATGTCATACACCCGACCTTGCGCTTATTGATCATATCATATAGAAGAGATGCCATACCTCATACTACTGATTGGTCAAACTAGAATGGGTAGATGCCAATCTTCACTCTCTTGTCTGATGTGTGATCTCAAACTGCAAGTTTTCATCTCCCCTTCACCCAAAACTGAGCAGAGGCTTAGCTTATTTTCTTACATCTCCCATGCTCCCTTAGCGCGACAAAGAGTGGTCTTCTCTTATCATAAAATAGCTCAAAGACTTACCGTTCAAACAATGTGGCAGTATCAATACCCTCAGATACCCTTCACTGGTCAGTAACATCGAACTATAATCTTGTAATAAGCAAATATACCAAGAAACCAGACTTCACACCTCGTGATTCACCTGTTTGCTTCACCATACTTCAAAGCCTACTCATAAGACTAAATCAGAATGAGCAGACAAGACTGAAAAAGTTGTACTTTTTGATTGGATGATATTTTTAGTATAGAAATATTGAGTCCCAAGTGAATCAGACAAGGTTTACTGTCTCAAGGTCAACTTCAAGTCACCCAATAATAGTGGGCGCTCCGCTGAGCTGGGTTCGAAGAACTACCTTTTATGTCGGCACCCAACAGCACTTAGTTGGAAGTGCTAAACCTTAAAAGTAAGGGCACTGCAGAGCCAGAGATAGGATATTGAATACTGTTTGTATATCATAAGAGATGTTCAACAAGCAGCAATGTCATAGTGTCATCTTTTAATAGATCAAAACAAAATTTCTGTTTGCACTCTTCATGTTATCCTTGAAAGGCTAGAATAAGCCATACTGTTTAGCATTACATACTCTTCTTGCTTGATAAGCTAACTTCAACCTAATTACATGTATCAGGGTTTATGTGCTCTATGATGCGTAACTATTGGTGAACTAATATCTCTTCCAACACCTCTACAGGTGGTTACAACTATTATGGCACTGAACGTCTGTACAGTGGTATTACAGGATGTGAGTTAGAGGCAGACATTTATTTTGGTGTAGTTTACTACCAACGTCTCAGGCACATGGTTTCAGACAAGTTCCAGGTGAGCAAGATATGGCTTCGTCCAATGTGGTGGCTTTTTATATTAATTTGCTGTAAATAGCATTGTGTAACTCAATTTTTGAAAAACAAAACTGTGTTAATTTAATTCACAAAACATTTATGAATGTTCAAGTAAATCTGTTCACTTGTATCTAATATTCATTCATGAACATTTAAGCCCATCCTAAATAATAAAAGCACATTAAAATCTATCTAAATAATCAAAGTGTGTTCAGTATTCAAGCCTATCTTTACTCTACACCAAAATTGGAATTAAAAAAACTGTTGTTTATATTAGAAATATTAATCAATGGAGCTATCAGTGGTGATGTTGGCAGTCAGTCTCTTGAAATCGCACTATTTTAAGGGTTTTTCCAGAATTTACATCTTTTAAACCCATAAAGATTGTTAGTTAATTTAATCTCTGATTTCAGTTTTACGTTCTCCAGATTTTATGAAGATTAAAATCTTGTCTTCCATCCAAATCACTATGAATGAAGCTAAACTGTTTGTCTAAAATGTGTGTTTCTTTCTTATATTTCAATTCACTCAGGTGAGAACAACAGGCCCAGTGGACCAGCTCACACAACAACCAGTCCAGGGCCGCAAGCGAGCTGGTGGAGTGAGGTTTGGAGAGATGGAGCGAGACGCCCTCATCGCGCATGGTTCGAGTTTCCTCTTGCAAGACCGACTGTTCAACTGCTCTGATAAATCCAAGGTGGCTAGTTCAATAATTTGTGTATCCTTACCAAAGTATTTATCTTATTGCATATATTAAAGACAGCAATCTCATTAAGTTGTACAAGAACTGTTTAAATTAAAGTCAATAATTGGCAAACATAATTTTTTTCTTTTGTCAAAATTTTGCCATTTTTGTATATTAATGAGCTGGAGTTTTTTAAATTTTATTTTAATGTGTTTAAAAAAATTAGTGCACATTATATATGATTGATTTCAAATAATGAACAATTCCTTGTATTCATTTATAAATTGTATCTTTATGTACTTTATACTTGCAGGCATATATCTAAGTTTTATTTTTACTTGCAGGCATATATCTGCACCAAGTGTCAAACCATACTGTCACCAATGTTGGTGCAGCAGGCAGGAGAGAAAGATCAACGTTCCACACAGTTTACCCGTCAAATTATCTGCCAGCACTGCAAGGAGAGGGTCCACATCCAGCAGATACAAGTGCCTTATGTGTTTCGCTACTTGGTGGCAGAGCTTGGAAGTATAGGGATTAAAGTGAATCTTGAGGTGAAAGAAAACAAGTGATTTTTTTATGTTATGCATTAGCATTTGGAGATAGAATGTATAGAATGTATTTCTTAGTCATGATAAATGTCTCTAATTCTACTGAATAAATTAAACTGTTACAGTTGAATATTATGTAATAATCAATGTTATACTGTTGATTGAGCTTAGTATGCAATTCTGTAAGCATGGTTTTGGCAAAACAAAAATAATGCCTACATTTGTATAATTATGACTTCCTGTTTTCAATATACTGTATTTCTATATTAAAGAATATTCAATCTAATTTTCTTCATACAAATGCATATTAATGATTTCTGGAAAATGTTCAGGCCTTGGGGTTTCTGCAGCATCTTTGTCATAAGAGTGGTATTGATGTAAAACTTAGCAGGTCTTCAGTAAAAAAAATATATATATATATATTATTGTCTGTGCTTTTGATCATATCATTTCTTGGAAACTTCTTAAAATTTTTTTTTTAATATTATTTCTAAAAATAATCTCATTCTTCCCATTTAACACATGACTAGCCTAAGAATGGTAAGGTATATTGATTGAAAAGTAAATGATTTAGTCAGTAGACTAAGTTGAGAACAGGACTTGTATAAGTTTGTAACATGGTCTATCCTTTAAGGCAAACACTACATCATCTTCTCTTGAAGTGGCAAAGCGATTCAGTTTTGATGGCCCGAATTGCACAAAATAAGCCAACTTCTATACATAGCTCTTGAGCACTAACTAAAACTGGTTCTAAATAATATCTATCTATAGCTAAACATATTTCTATTTCTATCTATAGCTAAACATATTTCTATTCATTGTTCAGTCTCAGGCAACAGTCATAGTTATAAATTGCCTTTGAGGCTAATAGCAAACAGCATCTCTTTGTTCTTTAGATAAACCATGATTAGTGCAATTCAAGCAAAAAAGCACATTTTTGAACAGGACTCAGTTTAGCTTTTTAGAGTCTGCAAATCTTAGATTTTATCGTTAAGTCATTACTGATCCTGAGAGATGCAAGTTAATTACTAAAACAAAGGCAGATAATAGACAGAAAGACATGTTATTTAAGATCTATTGCTTGACAAAAAATGAAAGCATGTTTAATTTTGAATTATTTTGTTTTATTTTGTTCAAACAAGAAATAAATAGCACGCTTTATTGACAGATTTTTTGTTTGTTTGTTGTTGGGTTTTTTTTTTTGTTTTTTTTTTTAAGTAATACTGATGAATATACAATTCTACATGTCCAGCTTTAGAACTTTTTTTTTTTAATCTAAGAAGCAAATAGGTACTGATGTTATTTCTGCACATCAAAATGTTATCTCTTGAATACTGGCTTATGCGATATTGGTCATAAAACAGTTCTTGGCAATTTGCATCATTTCTTATTCTTTGGAGATGTTATCTTTGCCAGTCAATCCAATTTAATGTCCACAAATTATTTTACAGAATCTCAGGGTGTATGGCTGATTCTCCCATAGATCTATAGAATTTTTTATTTTTTTTATGGGAGGTTTTCAAATTCAGTCTTTGCATTTATCGATTGTACACTGAAAACAAGGCAGTTTGATTGGAATTTTGGTTCAGGACAGATGCTGGAGTCATCTATATTGAAAATGACCATAATAGTTATTCCTTTTTTTCCCTATCAATGAAAAGATGGAAACTAAGAAAGTGGCACCCAAGAAAACGGGGATTATTTGCACGACTATTCCAGGACTTCAGTGCAGCTTCAGGCATAGATTAATATGACCTTACATGCCAAGAATGACTGGCTGAAATTTAGGAAAGTCCTCCTCCAAGGTCACAGTCAACATCCCTGAGGACCTGTTTGCAGGAGAGAGAAGTTACCCTCGGAATATCACAGGGTGTGATTCGTTCCCGTGTGGACCGGAGTCTGTCTCTCATGAAGCGCTCGGACTCCAGGGCTTCATGGTAGTAGCCATAGTACTCGCCCCGTGGTGCCCTGGCTGGCTGCAACCAGCTGTCTGCCTTTGGCCAGTGGTGAAGGAAGATGTCTCGAGGGGGCATGCCATGGATGTGTCTTGTGTAGCCATCAAGCCTCAAGCCTGGCACCCCGGATGGCTGAGTACCAATTGAATGGCCATAATAACCTTAGGGGGAAATTGGTTTAGATATATGTGTAGGACTTGGTTTTTTTAATTATTTTGGTATAAAAAAGGGCATCTTTTTTTTCCACTATTCTTATCAAACTTTACCAAACAAATGAGCTTCTGTGACAATCTTTTGCATCTAGGTGAAGGCTGGCTTGATCGAACACTTTTTTATATCTTAACTTTTGCAAATGTTTCAGCATTGATACAAGACATTTGTATGTATAAAATTATAAAACATAAGTCCACATCCAAAACGTAGATAAGTAGATGCATTTGAAAACTTTTTCAAACCTTGACAGTTTTACTTTTTTTTTTTTTTTTCAACCTATTTTTGTTTTTTTTCTAAAAAGTCAAAATTTCAATTAAACTTTCCAGTAACATTTTTATTCAAATTTCTTTTCTTATTGACTCTGTTGTTAAAGTACAAATATAGCAAATTTAAAAACACTGAAGTTCTGGAGTTTAATGGCTAAGATCATAGTCCCACAAAAACAAAATCATACATAAAATATGTTTTTTTTTTTTATTGTTATTTTGAAGTAAAAAAATAAATGATGTTATTATTATTATTATTATTATTATTATTATTATTATTATTATTATTATTATTATTATTATTATTATTATTGTTTTCTTGTTGTTTTTATTGTCATATTTTCGTTAATTATAATAATGTCCCAGCAGGTTCCGTACGGTCTTGTATGACCCGTAAATAAGCTGGATATTATTATTATTATTATTATTCTGATCATGATTAAGGGGCAACAAATATGCATCACTCAAAAACAGAAAGAAGTAATTATCACTTAAAACGTTTTTCAAATGTTTAATCCAAATCTAGCTGTTTTTAAGTAATCTTGACCAGATTTTGTTTGATTACTTAATAAATTTAAAAAAAAAAAAGGCTAAATAAAATATTCATTGATGCGTTATACATTTATTAAAATTTTTTGCAGTGAGTTTTTTTTTTTACCTTTGCTTCCTGCCTAAGCACAAACATTAATTTTATGTAATAATGTTTAATAAACAATAATGTTTTACCATTTCATTAAATATGCATTAAAAGAAAATGAAGACATTAGTATAATCCTCACCAGAAGGAAGGTGACGTTGACGGTGATACTCTGTCCAGTTTTCTTCTGCTCTAAATGTTTTTTCATCTTTGCGGGTTAGGCGAGGATTGTAGCGGACTGCTCTCAGCTCTTTCCAGTTTGGATAAGTTGGAACCAAATGTGGAGGTCCAGACCAAACTACAGCCTTGTCCTTCCCATTTAGAAACACTTCTGACTGTGTCAAGTTTAAGGGCCTCTCGTTCTTTGTTGTACAGATATTCATTATCAATACTTTGAAATCAATCCAAGCATATGTAATGAAAGGATTGATGAAGCCTGAAATTACAATACATTTTTTGAAGAGTGAGCAGCACAACATGGATGATAAATCTAATGTTAACATTTCAACACAAACAACCCTGAAAGTTTCCACTTAATATAAATAATATGCTGTAAGAAGACAATAATCTTGATCAAACTGTTGAAACAACATAGCTGATTTATAGTGTTGAGTTGTTAAAATGGCTGACACATATTTGCCTTTTAACTAAAATCGAAATTTATAATGCATTTTTTTTATCACAATTTAATTTTTTTAGTAAAGTATCATATATTAAAGAAAAATTCTCACATTTTATTTACCTAGGCAGAATATTAATATTAATCTTTAAGAAACAACAAGTAAATTATTTATAAAATCATAGTGCAGGAAATATTATTTAAGAATAAGAGACAAGTGAAAGATGAGGTTCTGCTAGCCGGTTTTCTAACTTATTCAATACTGCATACAAGTCTTGATTGTTGCTGATGATGTATGTACATGATCAAGTTAAGTCTGTCACAGAGCGACAGAGCAGTTTGTAGTTATACTGGGACTCTTTTCCAACAATGGTGCGCAATTTTGTATCTAAAACCAGGATGGGACATTTTACTTGCCCAAGCTTATAACCTACAGGGGCACTGATTTTAATGATGAATTGTTCGCATCTTATAGACTAGGTTATCTAGGGTAAATCATGTCGCACATATTTACAGATGCATCTTCTATACTCAGGGAACTGCTAATTGGAACCACCACTAATTTTAGTATAAACAAGACATTTGCTTGTACATGTACAAGCTGCTTTCATGGCTAGTTATGCAAAATTTAAGCTTTTCTTTAATGATCACATCTCATATCTTCCAAAAATGTGGAATAAAGTTTTGCAAAGTTTCATCCCATATATGCGTATGTAAAAAGTTACTTCCTCAACATTGCAAGTCATAATTCTCTACAAATATGGTAATCTAATATGCTTTTTAAATTTTGTTATACACATTAATGTTTCTTTCCAAATATTGCTCTAAAGACTATATAAGAGTTTCTTTTCAAATCAAATTCTGTAGTCAAGAATTAGCAATCCCCTTTCTTAGGTTTCACGAAAGACTAAATATCTAGTTTCAAAAAGCTTGTAAAAAAGTAATAAAAAAAACCATTGTAATGCACACCGTCTATACCTTTCTGCCAACAATTACAAAAAATCATAACCTAAATATAGGTGAAAAAACTTCCTCTGATCTCCCCTCAAACATTCCATAAATCAACTTATTGTTTTTTCGAACTGGAATCTAGATCTAGATCTAGATTTTTATACCTTATTTGTTTTTTTTTTAATATTGTTATCTTGGTAAGATATAATGCCAAAGGGAAAATTTATTTTATGCTGGTCGCCTCTAGATTAACATTAAAAGCTAGATTCTAGCTCTAGACCTGAATCTATATTATCCAACAAAATTAAAAAAAAATACGAAAGCAAGATATTAAAAAAAAAAATGTTTTACTAGAAAAACACCTAGTGCACACCTGCTTCTCGTTAACAATATGATGCATACGATGTTTATGCCGTCTAATCTAATCTAGATCTACGGGCCCTATATGTTGTTGTTTTTGTTCTAATCTTCTTCTTCTTCTTTTTTTTTTTTTTTTAGCCTTCACATAATCGAGACGCTCTTGGTTGCCACTGGAGATACCTATTTGTATCTTTGGCGCTAAAGAGCGAACATGTAAAGTACGTAGGCCTTAATTTTGGCAACACACCTCAATTTCTTATTTTATTTTTCTGGCAGATCACGCACATTCTAAAAATCATCTTAATTATACAGCTGTTTCAAGCGTCAGTACTCGTACAAAAAATGTATGGACCATGTTATAATGTAGTTTTTCAGGGCTTTAAGCCCCACATGTTCATTGTCCAAGCATGGACTGTCGATCACTTTTTACTCATAATTATTGAGACAAACGACTTTTTATTCCAAATTATAAATGGACCTACACCATGTTAAAATGGATGGGTACATAATATCCCCCCTCCTCTCTCCCCTTTACAAACCCTATTCCCTTATTTTTTCTACATCTGGCTATACGCGTTAAAAAACAAAACAAAACAAAAAAAACAACGTTTGTGCATGTTTCCTAGCCTACCATGATCTCTTAGGAAAACAAAAATAATATAGACCCTATATATTTGTGATGATAGTCTCTTATTAAGCATCTTCCTTTGGCATTCACAGAGGAAATAAATAAATCAGGCAAAGGCTCATGAATCGATATCTATGGAGAGAATTTTTTACAATTTTTTTTCTTTAATGCGCAAAATATCGTGCACATGTTTTTGGCTTTGACTTATGAACAAGGCCTTTTTTAGATCTAGATCTAGGTTTTACATCTAGATAAATAGATCAATTACAGAGTGTTATTTTCAATGTTTTTAGTTGTTATTCCTTTGATATCGCTATGGTGTTTTTTTTGTGTGCCTACGCATAGTGAAAGATAATTAGAATTTCTCGCTGTTGGCAAATAACCTCCAACATTTTGATCTTATAAGGATGGATCTGAAAACTTATGCTGAAATTTTTAGGAAGACTTTGACATTTGGTGATATTTTGTAAGTAGGCCTATGATTGATCGTTTTTACAACTGTGTTAGATCTAGACGATTTGCTATTAAAAGTGGGAAAAGTAATTAATATAATACTTTATGATTAGTGTCGCTAAATCCTAAGTTCGAAATAGACTTATACACTATCCTACAATACATATTAATCTTATAAACGCAATTTCTGAAGATTATTATTCCATTGATTTCTCGTATATCAAGATAGAAGCAATATATATCTTGATACAGATGTATCCCTATGGTTTGGAGGCTACTTCCATAAACCATAATGCTCTGGGTAGATTTTTTAAAATTCAAAGTAGGCTATCTTTATTTGAATATCTTTGCTTGGGTAATGGCTGCTGCTGTTATCAAACCTACATTTATCATCATCATCATCATCATCATCATCATCATCATAATAATAATAATAATAATAATAATAATAACATTCATCTTTCCTGCCTCCTAATACTAACAGAACCATCAATGATGATGCATCGATACTCCAAAACCTCAACAAGGGCTACATTCCACAAGCCGCTGGGGGTAAAATCAAGTTTCAGTCGGAGGGTATGGAAACCGGGATAGCGGTATGTGAAATCCAACACGCTGTGATAGTATTCGGTTAGGTGGAAATTCGATATTTGTTCATTTACCTGGAAATAATTCTTTAGGCTTAAAATTTTTGTTTTGTCTTCTATAATATGGCGAGCCACGCCCTCTTATGTTGTACATGCTTGTATTCGTCACTTAATTTTTCTGTTAAAAAAGGGCATTTTTCATATCTGAAATAAGAAATAAAACATTCAAATACAGAAAGCAATGTCGATACAGCTGTGGTTTAGAAATATGAAAAAAGATTGCTGTTTTACACCTTTAATGATATTAAAACTGCACATACAGAAGGATTCAGTAATATTGTTCAGTATTGCCACTGGCTGGGTCGGTGTGAGTATAGTTTGACTGTTCTGGTATCTCCAACTATGTCTTTGGTAGCGCATATAAAAGTGAGACATTGTTCTTCTTATTGCTAAAAAGTCTATCATAAGTTTCAACGAAACTATTTAGTACAGTTTTGTACAACAAGTCTTTGAACAAAATTAATGAATGCGACCTCCTAATGAAGCAAATCTTTATGACTTTCAAACAACCCAGACTGCCAAATATATATACGTGGAGGAGGATAACGTATCCCAGTTAGAGCGCTTGACTTCTGACATGGTGGGCAAGTGGGACTTGAGCACGCCCAAAATGGTGCTCAGTATTATCTCCAGCACGCGGCATTTCAAGTCTTGGAATTACCAAGAGGATGTGGATAATTTTCAAGACGGTCTTATGAAGGTAGGCTATGGTGCAACTTTGTCAATTGCATTAAAAGTAATAAAACGACTTTCAAGTTTCAACATGAGTTTACATTGCAATAATAAAGAGTTAGGCCTATTTAACTTTAGCGTCCTGTCCTTCTGCGTAATGGATATGAAAAGAAAAGAAACTCAACTTTGATAAAACGGCATTGGGTGAACTTAATCCCTATTTAAAAAATTCTCTCTTTTATAAGCGTAGCGTTGCTCTTAAACAATGATTTTGTAATTATCATCTTTTGAAATAAAACTGTAATCATAAAAGAAAATCTGAAAATGCCTCAGCCCGTAACAGAGCATGATTTTAAATGTTCATATTCAGCTTTAATACAAACCCCTTCCTTCACCGGGTTCTTTTTATTTGAGTGTTTACAAATGTGTGAGTTGCGCGGCCATGAGGCTGATCACATGCGGGAACTGTGGCCTCACCATCAGCTTCACAAAAACGGATTTGATGGGGCACACCATCACACAGTTCCATCGGGAACAATGGGGTCAATCCTGTTGAGCAGGTCGAATTTTTATGGTCTACCATTAGCCACCCCCCCTCTCTCTGTCTCTGTCTCTATCTCTGTCTCTGTCACTCTGTATCCAGCAACTACAGCATAATTATATCTCTCTAGCTTTGAGATTAAAGACAGTTGATCTCTATTTTTTTTTCTTTTTGTGTTATAGGGAGCCAAATCATAGACAATGAGAAAAAATCCCACAGAAAACATTCAGGCCGTAGAAATATATATGCAATCTTTAAAAGAATGGCGAAAAAGAAGTTCGGAGGACACAATAAGAAATGAAAAAGTCTGGCTTAGACTGTGTAAAAGAGAAACCTTCTACAAGAAGTTCAAACACAGAAACTCATTTTTTTGCGGCCAAACAACATGACGCAGTAGCATCCAAATGAACACCTTAAATATAAGTATATATTGGCAGCAGAGTAAAACAAAGCGCCAATGCACAGAATGGTGACATAAATGATTGGGCGAAAATGCAAATAAGTGTCTGGCTCGGGGCAGATCGACTTGGAGAGAGTGGACTCGACGATTCCAACGTACGCCACATGCAGCCATTCTGAGCGGCGACATGTCACCTAGTTGATGATTACGATGATGATCGACGATTCCAACGTACGCCACATGCAGCCATTCTGAGCGGCGACATGTCACCTAGTTGATGATTACGATGATGATGATGATGATGATGATGATGATGATGATGATGATGATGATGATGATGATGATGATGATGATGATGATGATGATGATGATGATGATGATGATGATGATGATGATGATGATGATGATGATGATGATGATGATGATGATGATGATGAGGAGGAGGAGGAGGATGATGATGATGGTGATAATGATGATGATGATGATGATGATGATGATGATGATGATGATGATGACTACGATGATGGATAACAACCAAACCAATATCAAGGTGTAAAGAGCTTGCGCGTTATCCACACACGTCGTCTACTCCAGCAAAAGCTGGACGTATTACACTGTTCTGTAAAAGCCTCAATTATAGCTTTCACTTCCGAATCCTTAATCAGATCAGATATAAAACGCTGATGTACGCCATTGAGCAGGAAAGGTTGGGGGGGGGGGGGGGGGGCAAACGGGGCGAGTAGTAATGCGCTGGTCTCGCAAACGGGAGGTTTCTGGTTCGAAATCACAATCGCACAAATATTTATTTGTCCGACTTAGTCCTCTGCTTGTTGGGTCGGCGTCAGCATAATGTGATCTGCTGAGACAGGAGTCCTGATATGCCACCACTGTCTCGAAGTGGCAGCACATAAAATTATCAGACGATTGTCTTGGGACTCGTCCAAAACATCCCCCAGTGAGCAGGTTTACCAAAAAGCCTCAACCTCCCGAGCCATCGCAGACTATAACGGCTTCGACATGTCCTATGTGTAGATGACGGCAGAATCTCATAAAGGTCTCCTTTATGGCGAACTTGCAGAAGTTTCCAGGCCGCCCACGAATGCGGGTCAAAGATGTGCGCAAGCTCGACTTGTCTCTCAGACGTCAATGTGCTCTGCTGGGAGACTCTCAGTAGGACTCCTGGAGGTCGACTTTCAATCTGGGATGCTAGTTGTTTTTTTTTTTCTTTTTATAGAAGAGAGACCAGCGCCAATGCCTGAAAAGGGAATCTCGCAAATTAAAAACGGCCTAAAACGATGAGCCAAAGAATGACTTTGTTGCAGCCGCTGTGACAGAGACTGGCACTCTCGCATTGGTCTGCAAAAGCATTCCAGGAGGTACAGCAGCAAGACACGACACCCGTGCCGAAGATCGTCTTTCCAGATGGAAAAGCCGCCGCCGTCACACGACCATGTTCAAGTCTTACAATTCAAAGTGGATCTAGAGTTTAGATATTTCAATGATAAATATCATACAAATGATTATACAGTGCCTGACATCCAATTGAGAATATTGTCCACTGCCCACTATTTTTCTTTGGTGACTTTTCTTCTTAGCCTTCATAAGACTTCGCAGCACAATATCTGAGATTTTCTTACAAAATACAATTTGATGATCTTGTAGGCAGCAAGCCTGGCTGATATGATGATACTTGTTGAGGGACAAAACTACGGAGTTACGCAGACAATCGGCGACGCTGTGGCTAAGGAGAAGAACCGCCGCAAAATTCTGGCCCGCGAGCAGAATCTCGCGAGGTTCATGTCAAGCGAGCAGCTGCCAAGGATTACAGTGATGGGTCTCGTGCCCCAGCAAGCCATGTCCCAGACCCTATCCGAGGCTCTGTCAGAGAACCTTGCTCTTGGCACGGTAGGTAAAAATGATTGAAGTGAATATCTTATTTGCTTTGGTGGCTGAAGGATAGTACGCTAGTGGTCTGGGATGAAAACGAGAGGTCATCGGTTCGAATCTTAGCTAATCTACCCTCCTCCTCCTATGATTCTGGACATCTAGAAAACCCGAAAATCAACGAAAGTATACTTTTTACCTTATTTACAGTGTTTGACAACAACAACAACAACAACAACAACAACAACAACAACAACAACAACAACGACAACAACAAAACAGTGCTCCATCAGATGCCTTTGATACAAAATTAATCACACTTTTATATTAAAAAGCAAACAAACAACAACGTGTGCCTGAAAGTCTGCACTAGTGATACCGTGTTCATTTACATTTATTGTCAGTTTTTGTATCAAGAAACGGTATCCGCATTTGTCGTTAGTTTCCGATTTCAAGTGGGGAAACTATTCTCTTCAAGTTTTTTCTCTTCAAATATTATTTCCCAGTATGCATGTAGTGTTGAAAAAAAATCATCTGTAATGTTATGTGGTTTCATTATTTTCTCCTAAAGATGTATGTTTTGGCTGTCTTAAAATTTTTTCTAATTCAATGTCAGATCAGTAATGGGAACATTCCACAAAACATTATTTACAGTAATCCGTTAGACTTGGTTATTCATCTTATCACTACACTCATACTTGTTTCTTTGAGCGGAATCGTTCGTTTCAGAAATGAAACCCATTTATATACCCCTTCCTTGCATATAAAAAAGCGTTTAAGTTAGAGCGAAAACAATGTTGGCATACTAGATATCTCTTATGTTGATAAATTAACTTTAACACGTCTTATTTTATAATTAAAAGAAACATTCTATACTTGTGATTAAACGTCCCTTATGTTCTCACCCAGACGGGCAAGACCAACATCCTGATCAGCCAAGGAGAGGAGTCGATCGAAGATGGCTGGGGCATGCTCAACAGCAATTTGACGCATTTCTTCATCCTGAGCAAGGACATGACGCCCGCCAGCCAAATCAACTTCGTCAACCACCTGGAGATGCGTCTGTCCAGACCCATTGGCGGAATCTGGCGCAGGCCTTCCTCAGCAAACAGTAATTAAGTTCCCTTTCCATGAGTAAAGTGCAAAGAGAAAAATACTAACGCATTAAGGGGAAAAATAAAAAATAAAAACAACAACAAAAAACAAAAAAAACCCCAAAAACAACAACACTGCAGGGATCTTCATTACGCTTCTGATTGCTGTGAAAAACTCATGTTTTCAAAA
Organism: Elysia chlorotica; assembly: GCA_003991915.1. Classification (NCBI taxonomy): domain Eukaryota; kingdom Metazoa; phylum Mollusca; class Gastropoda; family Plakobranchidae; genus Elysia; species Elysia chlorotica. The sequence continues at coordinate 639,018 of RQTK01000009.1, forward strand.
AAAGCAGCAGACTCTTGGGGCAATCGAATTACGTGTAATGAGTGTATGTGTGTGTGTGTAAGGGAGGTAGTACTTGCAATCTAAAAATGATTAAGTATAAAGCTATCTATGCATATTCTGCCAAATCCCTTTCTCTTCGTCTCTTTTTTTTCCTCATTCTACCGCTCTCTTTATCTTTCGATCTATCTATCCTTCTATCTTTTTACCTATCTATATATCTAAATCCCAACATTTTTCTCTTGCCCTCTGCCTCTGCCTCTGTCTCTCCGACTCTTTCTCTCCTTGTCCCTCCTCCTGTCTGCCTCTTTTTTAACTATCTATTCTTATATTATAAAATAAATGTCCATATCATGCACACTTCTGTTCATCAATTTACTATTTTTCTAAATCTTGAATGTATCACGTATCTATCTCTGGTCCTAGAGATTTTTAACCCCCTTAAGCGCATTGAATGCTTGTAATCACACTCTTAATCATTCAAAAAGTCAAATTTCCGACTTGTGCCTGGTTCACCCTGGTTGCCGGAGTTAATTATAAACTAGACCTGCTTTTCTCCCCCCCCCCCCTCTTGAATCCGACAATATTACTAAACAACCCATTATATTGACACGCCATTGCATTGCAAATACACTTAGTTTTAATTAAAATAATGATAACACATGGCGATGAGACTGCATGAACATTAAAATCTAAATGTATTCCATTTTAGCATGCAGAATTTCTTTTTATTCCTTTGATTAAACGCGCATTGGTTTAGGCCTACATAGTTTTGAACTCTTTGAGAAGTGTTTGTAAACTTTTTTCTTATTTTTGTATGTGCTCATTTCTCTACTTCATCTGCAAGTGGAGGAGGATGCTGGCTCAGTCCCTCTGATTGGCCTGTTGGTCCAGGGAGGGCCCAAAGAGATCGATCGCGTGTTAGGACTTGTGAAAAAGAACGTGCCTGTGATCGTACTGTCAGGACTCGGTATGGCTGGAGACATCATAGCTTACGCCGTGAGAGAGTCGCAACAAAGGTAGATGAATCACATTTTTCCCATCACGGTCTCATCAAAGAGTTCCTACTCTAGCTATAAAACATATTATACTTTATGCATGTTAAAACGCACGCTTTCCATCAATTAATTCGTCGAAAACAATTTGTGCTTTGCTTGTGCAATGACTGCGCGCAAAATTTATAAAGTTGAAGGTTGCAACGCTAGTGAATTTTTTTTATTGCGATAGGAATGTCATCAAACACATCAAATGTGATGACCTATGTAGTAACATTCAAAATTATTATTATTAAACATACTGTTGATGAGATATATTCATTTAGTTGAAGGAAAACACCATTGGTAGGATAGTTATATTTACAATGGTTTCCAGAATAAACTGTCGTTCTCCCTAATATCATTAACTAATGAAGTTTGAAAAATAAGGTATTTGAAAGAAGATTTTCAAGAATATTCCAAATACAAAATTACTGAAAAGTCAAACTGTTTTAGTTCAAACTTTAAACTTGCTTAGTTGACAAACAAAGAACCTGAAAAATGATTCTAAGGTATCATGCAGTACCTTGAAACGATATCATAACACTATAACATGTCTCTGGTACAACTTACATAAGTTCTTCCCTGAAACATTAAAAACGTTGTATCATTTTGCAAAAATTTATTGGTCGCCAATTGAGTTCGATAACCAAAGCCATACATCGTTATTTAAATTTTTAAATTAATAAAACATTTTCAAACCTCCGCAACACAATTTTAATGAAACAACTGTGATTCGATTTAGTTGATGAAGCAAAGAAGACCAGATTGCTCAACGATATGTCCCTGCATCATCCCCGATTGGACCGCTTTCTTCCTCAATGATTTCTTGTGGTCGGCTCAATTAAAGGTTCTTTTATCCCGGCTCTGTCTCTTTGTGACAGCAAGTAACATTGTCATGAGATAGTCTTGAGACCCGTCCACGATACAATTTTGTTTAGAAGTTGCATTTTAAGAAACAGAGAAACAACAATCCTCTTGAGGAGCCTATCAAACCTATTTCATTACCATCTGTCAGTTACGATTCGTACACGTATGAGATGTACGTGAAGGCAGAGCTGAGAAACTTGCTGGCAGATTTCTTTCCCGATGAATTCGTGGGGAACAATCTAGCTCGGAACCAGTGCAGGGATCGCGTGCTCCAGTGCGTGGCCTATGCTACTCAGGTCAGTTTCTTAGCCTTGAAGATTATAGCAGTTGTTAAGAAGGTTAAATTAAAATGACTGAAAATGAATGAAATTGTGGTACCCTTTGCAGGATATCGTAGGCTATTTAAAAGCGGGACCCTAATTTCTCAGTACTTACTTATCTATCCATCTACATTTCTCGGGATCAATAGATACATTGTATTTGTTTATTTCGGCATCAATAGCTTTAGAAATGTATTAATTTGTACTCAGTCCTTTCTCGTGTCAAATATTTTCAGGGCGAGTCGTCACTCATCACTCTACTGAACGTGCACTCTCACAGCGAGGATCTGAGCACAGCCATTCTCAAGTCTGTGCTGCACTGTGAGTTATAGTGTTGGCAATGGATGAGCTAGTTCCATAACGTTTAACATCAGCAGCAACGCTATAATTATGGTGGACTGGTCACAAAACTAAGACCAAAGTCTGTCAAATTGCACATGCTGCTACAATTAGACAGTGTGTGGATATTAGGAATCTTGTGTCAGCTGGCCGCACGATACTCGGACCGATCTGACCAGGAGGGAACGAAATAGAACAAACTAATCTTTGATCGAACATGGAATTCGAACTGGGAACTTGCCAATTGGGAGATCAACGCTCTAGCATCTTATTCAGTTTGCTCTCCTATTAAGCATTTTAAAGCCTTGACCAACCTATTTCATCTGTTAAATGTTCTTTTATGACTTATGTTTTTGTGAGTCGACTACATGTAATAATATTTTTGTCTGAGTGTTCTTGACTTTATTCTTTTATAATGAGCAGCATACAATTTGCGACCGACGCAAAGCAATCAGATCCAATACTCCTTACAGTTATGCTTGGATTGGATGAGTCCTGAACTGGCCCTCACGGAGGTTTTCACAAAATACAGCATGAACTTGATCCAGGTGGGATGTCCTCATAACATGCTTTAGATTCGTCGTATTAGTTTGAATGTTTTTTTTAGTTTAATGTAATTTTTAAAATTTGAAATCTGAAAGCTCGAAGAATATAAGGCAAGTCAGTTAAACCATTCTATAGAATACCAATCATAATTTAATAATAAATTTGATTGTTACTTTTCGATTTCCCGTATGATGTTCTATCTCAAAACAATTTTTGTAAGCTCACATTTTTTTCAACTATAGGAAACAATCACATACCATCTTCGTTTTTCAAGACTGTTTTCTTCATGTCACTTGCCATTGATTTAAACCACTGTAGCGGTGATGGATTTTTAATTAACAATTTGGTGGAGACGTTTGAAGTTGGAATTGCTTTTTGGAAAAGTCTATAACATTAAAATTTGGACCCATGTATTCCACTCGTGTGCTTTTTTATAGAGGAAAAAAAAACTGACACATTTTGTTCTGTCCTTTTTTCACTTATATTTGTCTCTTTTCCGTCTCACTTTTTTGTTAATGTCTAGATTGAGGAAATATGCATTGACCTCTTCCACCAGTACAACATAGACTTTTAAATTAGTTTAGTTTAAGCCTTTTAATTCCTTCTGGAACATAGGGCCGCAGCAACTAACCTCCACCTGACTCGGTTTCGGCTGGTCCTCTTTATCTCGGCCCACGTGGTACCGGCAGGTTTTATCTCTGCGTTAGGTGCTTCTCCGCCAAAGTCTGCTTTGCACGGTCGACCTCTCTTTTTTTCTTGGGGTTTTCACTCCAGGGCTTACCTTGTGATGTTTGATACAGGCTTTCGAAGTGCGTGGCCTATCCAACCCACTTACGCTTTTTTATTTTTGTCTCGATGGGGCCTCGTTATGGCCCACAGTTCTTTGCTTCAAACAACTTCAGGACACCTAACGTTGAGCATATTTTTGAGGCATCTGTTGGTGAATGATTGCAGTTTTGTGGCGCTAGTCTTGGTCGCGTGCCATGTTTCAGAGCCATATAGCAGGGCCGACTTTACGTTAGTATTTAAGATCCGGATCTCGTTTCGGACTGATAGTGCTGTAGGCCTCCAGATTTGTTTAAGGGTTTTAAAGGCGTATCTGGTCTTAGGCTTTGAAATCATTAGTTTCTAATATCGCCGACCTCTTCTTCAGGTGACACACGAAATGTTTCAACAAGCGTTGCTTCGACCTGATCGCGAGGAGTTTGTGGAAATATTCCTGGATCGAGGTTTTGTGCTTCACAACTTCCTCAGTAAGACCCGCCTAGCGATGCTCTTTGAAAGGTGCCTGGACAAAGAGTTCTTCGCCGGCATCTGCATGGAGACCATTCTTGGAGAGGAAGTGGTTGGTACACGTATAATATTTTGTTGAAAAAACGACGCTCTATCCTAGAATTTCGTGTCCAAGGTCTCAAATAAGATGCTATGCACCGAGAAAGATGTCAGTGTGCTACAGCCTTCTTTGATTCTATAAATTATATCTGTTTTATCAACGATTTGGGGTTTGACAGCTTGCACTGTGAACTTGCTTATATTGTCGGTCTTTATTAATCATATTGTTAAAGGTTCATTGGTCATCAGGACACTGACCCCCGCTCCGGTTATCGCCTACTGACAACCATTGAGGACTCTGACCCCCTCTCCGGTTATGACCTAAATTTGTTTCTGGTTACCATGGCAACACTTCTTTTTATATTCATACAAATGACACATGAACCTCTTGTCCTGAAATTTATCTTTGTAATGATACTAAATTTGATTTTCTACAATTTTTCAAAACACCCCAAATTAGTGCGTCTGCAGGGAATAATCACTGTTTAACTGTTGCGTCCATAGGGAATTTTATTGCTCTGGGTAGCGCGTCCTGAAAAGGTTAATTAAAAACTCACTATGGGTTCAACTATTTTCTTACGGTTTTCACTTTGTGTGGAAAAACTCACCCGTAATCTAATTAAACTTTACTCAGCTTAAAAAAATATTACCACTTTGAACAATCTAAAATATAGCTAAAACAAACTGTTCATGTGCTCCCTCAATATTACCCAGACCCAAGCATGCATCATCACAGAGAATTTCGTAGACAACATTAACTGTGACCTTAATAGGCTCCTCCAAAGCCTGACCTCCCTCAGCCAACTCATCGATCCTGACGAGCTGACGATCAACACCGGACCGGAAATCACTGTCAGCGCCGTGGTGGCCGAGAAAAAAGTGGGTTGGTTGGTTGCTTGGTTTGTTAACGCCTCGAAAGGTCTTTGTACTAAGAAAGCCAAGCTTTGATCTACTTTAACGTCTCCAGTAGGGAACAATTCAGCGGCCAGAGCGGGACTCGTATCACGGATCTCCTGCGTCGGTAGCCGGGGCTCTACCGGTATACCCGGGGCTAGTGCGCCCAATTAGATGTTGACGACGCTCTACATACAAGGCGGGTCCTGATCCTACCGGCTGGTCATTTAAAGTGCTGACACATCTAAACAGAGCGAAAATACCATGATTTCTGTCTCAGCCGGTCGTGTTTAATACCATCTTGGTTATCCAATTGGAAATGACATAATCCAAATCCCTAATTTCCACATGCCCTCTGATGTATTTATGTTTCCCAGTTTAGATAGTGTACACTTTTAGTGAGATCAATGGCTGTAGTGACAAGTCAAACCAGTGTCATCTACGTTTTCATTCAATTTCCAATTTTGTAATACAATTTTTATCGCAAGCCCAGACAGGAATTTTTTATTATTTCAAGGAGTCTCATTGAAGTTTGAACTGGTATTTACATAATGGAAAAGACATTTGAAGGTTTTAAGGTACAAACTTCATGTTTCGAAAATTGGAGTAAATCAATTGAATTAGTTTGCTAATTGTTAATAAATAATCAATATATTAATGAACCTCTTAAACATCAAGATCATCACAATTATTATATATAAATATCTACAAAGAAAAAGAAATATTTTTGTCAATGTTCTCCAGACTGATTAACTTAGAGCTCCACATGGCCACGTCTCTAAGAACGCATCTTCGAATATGTGCAATATATATACGCCATTATTACTACTACTACTACTACTACTACTACTACTACTACTACTACTACTACTACTACTACTACTACTACTACTACTACTACTACTACTACTACTACTACTACTACTACTACTACTGCTCTGGGAAGTATTTTTCCTTAGCAGTATCATCATCATCATCATCATCATTATTATCATCATCATCATCATCATCATCATCATCATCATCATCATCATCATCATCATCATCATCATCATCATCATCATCATCATATATATTATTATCGCATGCATATTGTTTGTATATTGATTTTTTATACCCCTCCACGACTAGGCTATTTATGCACTGTTGTACTGGGCCGCCCTCACCAACAACGTCAAACTGGTCCGGATACTGTGGAGGAAGACCAGTGAGCCGATTGCAGCCGCCCTTGTCCTGTCCACACTCTACAGTCGCCTGGCCAGGTACTGGATAGATGACCACGACATGAGGCTTATCATCAAGAAGCTAGGCATGTGAGTTTCACCACGACTTAAGGGGGGAGGGGGTGGCAACAGAGCCCAAGAAAGGAGTCAACTAGTAAATCTCGCCAATTGATGTTGTTCTCTGGTTCTCTGGTTCATAGGGTGAAGGGCAATGATCATGATGGCGATAATGACGATGATGACGGTGAAATGATCAACGTTTTGCTGTGCTGGTACTTCGCGACCAAATATTTCTTGTTTCCTTCGGTTATCAGCTCCCTACGGAACATAGGCCGTCAACAAAATCTCTTCAGCCATCATCGTTAAAGTCTATCCCTTGTTGAGAAGTACGCCTCGACATGACTTTCTCTTATCTTTCAGGCAATTTCCCTTGATCGCTTTTAGGCCCAATACCTCTCCCTATGGATTCTACCTCAAACTCCTTCCTGTTATACTTTCTCTTGGTTTCTCAGTATATGTCAGATCCATCTACATTATAATCTTTTCTTCGCTTACATGGGTATGAAAATCTCTTGTCATTAATTTTAATTCCATCTACTTCCATCTAGAGGCATTTATCCTCTCTTGTTGGACCTCCATATCCCTTATCTGCACAACGATATTTTCCTGACATGTCGGTTCAATTATTCTAAGCTTTGTTTTTATCCACATGAAATTGCTCAGACCTTTCATATACTTACGAAATGTCTCCCTTGCTTTCCTTGTACATCTTCTCCAATCCATATTTGTCAATGATTAATGATGCTTAGAAGGTTACATAGTTAGACTACACAGCTTCCATCCAATTTACAATGATTTTGTTGTCTGTTTTAACTCGCACAATGTTCGTCTTGTGTTAATTGTTTTTTGGCAAGCTGTTAACGGAAGAATAATTTTATTTCACTTTTCCAATTCTCGGTAGCTGTGTATTACTGTGAGGAAGTAGCGCTAAACGAGAACAGTAAAAAACAAAATGATTTTATAAATGAAAAAAATCTAGCCCATTTCAGATTATTTAAAAAAGCATTAATTTTTTGTAACAATGCGCTTAGGGGTTACATAATAATCTTATTAAAAGTATCAAATACTTTTATTTTACCAGTACGGTATTGTACTTGTCTAGTACTAGTTTATATGCCTGACTTTCTTACTTTTTGGTCTTTCTCCTGATAGAGAGTTTGGCCAATATGCAGTGAAAATGTTAGACCTTGCCTACAGTGAATCGAAGAGTCATGCCCAAATGTCTCTGACAAAGCCTCTGCCGGACTTTAAGAACAGCGACGTGTTAGACCTTGCTTGGTTAGGAAAGAACAAGTTCTTCATCGCTCACCCATGCTGTCAGCAGCTTATCTACAGCCAGTGGTACGGGTCGGTACGCTTCGTTCACTACTACAACTTCGGCCTCTTTGAGGTACCCCAGATCGTCAAGGTAGGGGATTATCATAAGATTATCGTCCCAGAGAGAATAATAGCAGTAACAATTGTAGTAGTAGTAGTAGTAGTAGTAGTAGTAGTAGTAGTAGTAGTAGTAGTAGTAGTAGTAGTAGTAGTAGTAGTAGTAG
>RQTK01000009.1:650318-672878 GCA_003991915.1 Elysia chlorotica
GAGAGATAGAGAGAGGGAGAGAGAGAGAGAGAGAGAGAGAGAGTGATTGAAGACATGAAGACAAGGAAGAAAGAATGATAAAAAGAGGCAGACACCGGAAATAGTCTCGGACTAAGCCCAATAGATAGAGAGAGAATGAGAGAGATAGAGGGAGAGAGAGGGAGAGAGAAACAACAAGCTATTACTACTAATGCTGCTGCTACTACTTTTACTACTACTACTACTACTACTACTACTACTACTACTACTACTACTACTACTACTACACTACTACTACTACTACTACTACTACTACTACTACTACTACTACTACTACTACTACTACTACTACTACTACTACTACTACTACTACTACTACTACTACTACTACTACTACTACTACTACTACTACTACTACTACTACTACTACTACTACTACTTGTGGTGGTGCTGCTGCTGCTGCAGGTAAAACTTGTCTTCGCGCACCTTATTATTATTATACTCAACAACATTTTTGTTCATGTTTACAGCAAAGGTCTGAATCCTTCATCCCGAAACCGACGAAGCTGTTGGTGACGCTGTTCACTCTGTTCATTATAGTGGAGTACCGGTTGATGAACCCCACGAAACTGTCGTTCACATCGGTTAAGATCATGCTGAGCTTCAGCCTCATCTACTTCTTCTACCAAGGCATGGCCTTGCTCTTCCCGACGTCACAGGCACTTGGGCCCATGTTTCTCAACCTAACAACTATGGTGGGCTTTTATGTATTTTGTTACGTTGTCTGTTGATGAATATGTCTAAAACTTAAAATGCGTCAGCGCATTTGTAACAGTTGTCATCATAAGACTGGGAAACTTATTGTTCTGATATACGCCATCATCACAGCAAAATGACGATTCTCAATATCCTTACTCAATCAGTCGATTATTAGGATTCCATTGAAGCACTTATTTTTCACACAGTATTGTAAAGCTACGCGTACTTCTTTATTTTATCTGCGCTGTAAGTTGCCGCAAATTGTATACTCCAAATTTTCATGACTTGGTCCACAGCTAGTTGAAAATATCCCTTTCTATGAGGGTTTATTATTTTACTAAACTAAACTTTTATCAATGCCGTGCGCTATCTGAATGCTTCTTCTTACCTTTATTTAGTGAAGGTATGTCGTACATTTAGCAGCATATTTTATAGTGCTGACGGAAAAAGCTAGAGGCAAAAGTATCTTGATTTTCTACTTTTTCTCCAAGTGCGATGTAATTATGCGTTTAACATGGAAAGCAAAGAGATTCGTGTAGGATACACACCTCACCAGTGTGATTTAATGATTTCAAATGGTTTATATTTAACCGGGGGTGAACCGGGAATTATCAAGCATTGAAATCAAAAACCCAACGCACAGAACTAGCTAACACTGTCTTTTTCATTGATCATTTTATGTTTTCGTCCGAAATACCAGATGAAACGGGACCTTTTTCGATGGCTTCGTATATGGATTCTAACACTGATCTCTGGAGCTATCTCCATCCATGCAGTGTTGTACCCGGCCTATCCCTTGAACCTGAATGCGATCAGCAAAGCCTTTTTAAGGGGATTCATGGGCCTCTTCGTCACCGATGTTTCCGATCTAAGTGGTGCGATACCATCCAATTTAGGCAGTTAAGCATAATAACCAGGGGGAGTTAGTGTGTCGTTGGTTTGATGTCATCACGAATCAGGGTTGTCTGGAGTAACGCTGGTGCGACATCATCAGAGCAATAGATGCATAGAACCATGGGAAGTTGGGGTAACGCAGGACAGCATTGTGACACTGCGTTTGAAACCACTGGCTGGGTCGTTGTCAGTACCATGTGACCAGCCGAGTCCCAAGTATCACTCTCTGGGACATCGTCGCCATGAGATCTAGGAGACGTTAAATTTGAAGACAGCTTCACTTTCTCCGGCCAAAATATTGAGGAATAACGCACGTACAGTACTATTTTTGTGGCAGTAAACGATAGAATCAGAGATAATTGGGGTAACGCTTTTGCGATTGCATCTATTTGACAGTTGAATATAAAACCAGTGATATTTGGGGACATGCAATGAAAGTAAAGGGAAGATCTTGTATGTATCTTATTGTGTGCTTTGACTGCCTAATCTATCAATATTAGCTTTTGAAATAAACAAGAAGAAATAATTAGATACATATGCTACTTTGAATATAATAAATAATGAATCTTATATTTTTGTAGTTTAGGCGGAAGAAAGTCCTTGTGGTAACATTTTCTAATTCATTAACGTGAATTGTCACATTAAATAAGATTATGCCAAGGAGAAGTGAACGGCCCCTTACTTCCTGGTCTGCAATCATTACACTATGCCAATTAAGCATGCCTCTCTATCTTTCTTTCAGGTGACTCCTGCAGCTGCCTCTACAACAACTATTCTTCGTGCGATGGTAAGACCGACAGTGTTTTTGTACGCGTTTCAGTCAACTTAGTTTTTTTTTTTAATTTTTGGTAAAAATTGCCAATAAAGGACGAAGTTACATCAAAACAGTTTTAACTTTTATTATTATTATTTTTTTTTTTTATTTCATTGTGATGCTTTGTACTTAATATAGTCATTCCACTATGTACACAAACGAAAAGCCGTGGAATTTTATTAATTCAGATGTTGTTGTTTTAGTAAAAGTAATCCTTAATATGCCCAGCAATATTCTCAAATTAAAAAAAACACTTGATGATATCTATAATTTTTATTAGTGTTTAAAAAATTGACGTGGTTTCTTAATGATAAAAAAGATGATTTAATTTGTTGTGTGTTTCATTTTCCTCGCAGTTGACAACTTTCCTTGTAAGCATATGACTGTTTATTTCAAACTTTTGAATCATTTACTTACTATTTGCTTAGTTATTTTTTTTTATTGTGTTTTTTCCTCTTAATATCAGTTCCTCCAATTTCCTTCCCCCAGTTTCCTTGGCTTTTTGTACAATTTCTCGATCACGCAAAGCTATCAGAAACTGAATATTCATGATTTAAAAAAAAAAAAAAAACACCAACAAAACAACAAAGCACCTGCCAATATTGAGGAGTTTTATACACTCTAAAACTTTAAGACATAGCCATAAGCTGGATAGGACTTATGGTGACAGAGCGAGGATACCACGACTTTTGTCTCAGCCAGTCGAATTGTACTGAGACTGACACAAGCAATAGAAAACAATGTTGCCTGATTGGGGATCTAACCAAGAACTACCCATATATAAGTCGCGTTCTCTATCATTGAGCCATGTCGTACTATAAAATAACTCGGTAATTAATCTATCAGATTTAGGGGGCCTGTATTTTGTATACAGATTCCTTGAATTTCGTCCACGATAATTAAAATGTAGCATCATAAACCTTCGGCTGTGCACACCTGAAAATAAAGGTTATTCAGTGAAACAAGCGAGGCTTACTTACCTTGGAAAGGCGATGATTGTTTTCGATTTTATCTTATCAGCCACCAGGCTCTACGGTGTAAGTTGAGAAGACCGAGTGGTGCCACTAGTCAGTTCACTGGGAATCGACACCCTAGCCGGACGTGTTTTTTACGTCTCACATTCTTTTGTATTTACTCAATAATTTAAAACATTGTCATCGAAGTTTTTTAAAAATCCAATAAATTATTTAAAACGTATTTAACCGACGCCATACTAAAACGAAAATGATAGATTGATTACGCACATTCTTTGGAATGACATAACCACACTGTAAGACCTTTCTAAACATGCATTTTTATCATATTTTACATAGCATCATTCTTTAAGGGAGATAAATAATTATAATTTAACTGATACATTACACATATAATAATTTGATTCCAGCGTTTTAAAACAGATTATCTTGTGATATCGATCAGTTTGGTTGGTTCAATATAATGTCAGTTTAAATTTACAACGATACTTTTAATTTTAGATTTTCACATGTAGTTTACATTCTTGCCCATTTTATCTTCTTTGTTCTAGACTTTTCTGCACTTTTTAAATCACCTAAACTGTTCATATCAGTTTTTAGTAGGGTAATTTGGTGGCTTTCCAATTCTCTAAGTCACCCGTGTTCCTGATTGTCCCCTTTGCTTTCACCCACTCTATGATGCTGTACTATATTTTCCCACTCTCTCCCATCCGCTCTTTTTCTTTTTGCCATATTTCTTGTGACCACTTTTTCAATGTCATTCTTGCTCATAATGTCATCACCCCAGTTGCATATTAAATCTCATTTCCAAAACACTACATATTTAGACTTTTTTTAGAAATGATATCGAACATTATATAACAACTCAGCAGATGATGTATTTATAAGTCTATTAGTGCCAGGTTAACTCTAGACCATCCTGTCCGCGCAGATATAGCAAAGAAAAAGCTGGAGAAGTGTCCCCACACCAGCGTGGGTGGATATTTTGTTGTCCTCCTCTACCTATTTGAGACAAAGCTGGTTTATTACGTTCTGATATTTGCCATCTGCAGGTGATGTTTTTTTTTCACATTTTATTTTTGTTGCATTATGTAACTATAAAACCCTAATAATTATCATTGGGTATAGTCTGCGCCATGGTATAATCATGTACGCTTTCGTTGCAATAAAAAAACATTAGTACATGTATTTCATTTTCTCTTCATTTAAAGCGATCGAGAGAAAAAGTGGGGTTGTAAGATACGAAGGGTGTCATGGATTGCTGATAAACTGAATTTAATTGATGCAGGGAGATTAATAAATGTGCATGCTTGGCAGAGTCTTTCGTCTCTTATTTATATAAAGATCGTTAACTGACATCTTTAATTGCCAGTGTTAAGATGCCAGTTTGTAACTTATTTCTCTATCAACACCCGCTGTGCATACATTTAAGAATATACACTGATATAGGCAGCCATGCATAGACATAAACACTCTCCTCTATCATATACCTATATTTTATGATGATTTATTATCAATAGCGTGAGCATATATAGATCTTTACCAGTCCAATTAAAAAGTGTGAAACATTTTTTATGTAGTAATGTTTAAATAAGCATAAAAGCAGCTAAAAACGGGTATGTCCTTAACAGAACAAAATCACTTATAATTTCTAAAGCGAAATGTGCCCCAGAATGATGCGAAAAAGTTCACGTTTTCAATTTTCAACAGTGTAACGATGGCCAACACATACGCCAAGTCTGTAGAAATTTGGAAATACCAATTTTTCGTGCTGGTGCAAGAGTACTCTCAACGGTTTCTCCTCCCGGCTCCCTTTGTGATCATCCACTACCCGTTTTACATGATCCATGTTCTTTACCTGATCATCCGCCGTCTGGCGCAGAAAAGCTGCGAGTGTTGCAAACCTCAAGAGAGTGAGGTAAGATCTTCTCATACAGCTTTTTCAATTTTTTATTCGAACCTTACCTACCTTCGCTTCTTATAGACTCCTCTCGATCTTTCCCATTCCGTGGCTTCCAGTCGGCGTTTCTTTGTGTCCGTCTATGGTCATTCATTCTTACGATCCGAACATTTCCACTTCTGTTATGCTACAAAGGTTTAGTTTCTCTCTCTCTTTTTTTTGTTTGACCATTAAAGACACAATGCCCGCTACACTGTTCATTTTAATTTTGGTCTGTTGTATTTTAGACTAAGTGGCAAGAGCTTGAAACAAACTGTACGCGCGACATTAGAATGAATTGTGCTTTTCTTTGAGCATGAGTTCTTCATAAAGAAAAGTATTTTGAGTATCAAAAATCTTTAATACGCTAAAGAATATTCAAAACTGGTCGTAAGAATATGATGATCAAGTTGAATGTCATATGTCTTATAGGCTTCATCAAGGTTCATGTTTTCAATGGCGCTCAATATTACATTCTGTTTCAGACAAAGGAAGAAGAATACAACATGTGGAGAAATTATATGAAGACGTTTGGAAAGCGAGAGAAATTAGAGAAAGACAGACAAAATGTGACCAAAAGTACAGAACAAAGGTGAGTTTACCAAACTGTTTATAAGAGGAAAAATGCTATTGAAAACATTTTCTAAGTAAAACAAAAATAGTTTCATGTATTTGAAAAGAATAATTACCATAAAAAACATTGTTAATTTGTGTTTCTTCGCAATACATTATTTTTTTTAAACAAAGCTAAGCACTAAATATATGGATGTGACAAGTACAGAAAGCACATTCTTTGATAATTACCAAGAAGATTAACTGACTTCAATGCTAAACTTTTCAAGCGTCTGACAGTTTTACGTGCTGCCACATAGAGATAGGGCGAGGATACCATGACTCCTGTCTCAGCCAGTCACATTGTACTAGCACTGACCCAACTAGTAGCGGACGAAATATGGACAAATAAAATAATGTTTACGATCGTGTGTTTCGTACCAGGGGCCTCTGAAATGGGAGACCAACGCTCCACCACTCACACCACTTCGACCCCCGCTGCAGCTCGGGGTGCCGTCTCAAGGGAAAGACCACTTTCTTTCACACCCTTCTCCACAGTTCTCTTGAAGGTGTGCTTTGGGGTGTCCATCCAGCAGAGAGCATATCCGATGATTGTATTACATGCATGCCACATTTTATTTTCAGACTGAGTGACTTAAGGCGGCAGCAAACGACGTTCCGGCGTGTGATTACCAACCTGAACAACCGGCTTATCCAGTTGTTGAATGCTCAGACTTCGGAGTCCCTGATGATGGAGCAGCTTAAAGAGACGGTTGAAGCTTTACGTGGGTCTCAGCCTCGTGAACGGAAATTCAAAGCCTCTCTCAGTTTTACGTCTCCTTTGTTTCCAATGTATATTCTCTACGAGGACAGATAACAAGACTTGTAAAGTCTAACAATTTGTACTTTGCCACACTTGGGAAAATGTGTGGATGCAAAGACTTAGCCGGCCACAATATACTGACAACGACCCTAATCAGTAAGAGAAGAAATCTGGCGCATAAACATTTGATCGACTGTGGATTCGAACGGGATACAGTACCTCCCAATTGAGAGCCCAACTTTTGCACACGTTTCTAGAATTCTATGACTGGAGAAGCGAAATTTGTTTGCTTAACCTCTCCTTTGTTCCCAATAGTTATTCTATACGGAGACAGAGTACCAGACTTGTGAAGTCTGACAATTTGTTCATATTCGTGTTGTCACACACCAGAAAGTGTGCCGATACAAAGACTCAGCTAGTCATATTATACATGTACTGACGTCAATCCCAGCCATTAGGGGAAAAAATACGGCAAATAAACATTTGACCAGTCATGTGTTTAAACTGGATACAGTACCTCCTATTAGGAACCCAGCATTTCGCCAGCTCGCCCCCCCCCCCCTCTCAGCTTAAATATGGGAAAAGTGTGTGGTGGGGGTAAAGTGGCCCAGAGGAATAGGTTTTGGTAAAATGTTTCGGTTGAGGCAGGATGTCTCGCTACCCCCCCCCCCCCCCCCCCTCTGCTTGGCAGACATTTGTCTTGCAAACCGTCCATAACAAAGACTATTTGTTGAAGATGGGTCTTCAGAAGCCAGGAAACTAACCCCAAATGTGAATTTGTAACTTAACGTTTACCCTGAAAATACTTGGAAAATGTCACATGGATACATTAATATAAATCATGTCTGTATCGGTTGGAAGAGCCAACCTGGGTGGAATTTTGAGAAGGCGTCATATGTTTTGGTCTAAAATATTTTTCTTTCTAGAAAAAGTCGATGAAGAATGTCGAATTTCGAAAAAGAAATTTGGAAAATGATACTTAAGCCCAACAGCTATAACTTGCTTTGTTAGCTCCTTCTTTCATCGATATGATGCGGTGGAATGATAAAGGGTTAGTGTTTGGTTATGGTAGGGAGGGGAGCTCTAATTGCCCTCAGCTCGTAGTCTTACCCAGCTTCTAATGGGCCAAACCTATTTGCCTCTTTCTACAGTGGCTTGTTAGTTGGTTATGATAGTACTCTGTGCTAATGGACCGAGGAAGATATTTATTTAAGTAGACAAAAGGGGCTGTTGGAGGGCTATAGGGATTTAGTTGTTTATATATGATCTATCTAAAGGCGAGACTTGTTGAATAGGGTCATGTTGTTTATCCTTAAGCTAATGTTTATGGAGGGGAACGAGGGAGAGAGAGAGAGAGAGAGAGAGAGAGAGAGAGAGAGAGAGAGAAAGGATAGTGAAAAGGAACATAATGATAAAGGATAAAAAATCAAATAGATGGAAAATAATATAATTAAATGCATAGATAATTTAACATATTTACATTTAAATAATAAGTAAATAAATGAATCAAAATTAGGTATTAAGAAAAAAATTAAAAAAGGAAAAATACCCCTTGACTTCGTCTTCGTGGATTGACAGCTGGGTTACGGAGAAATTGGGCTGATTGGAGGGTTTCTTGGTCACAGTTTGTGTGAAAGAGATAGAGGATATAGTGTCCATACATGTATTAACTTCTGTTCTTTTTTTTACATTATAAGCTTCCAAACTTCAGTACGCGTACGTGTATTGCCTAGTCGTCGACCATCCGATTCACCAATCTAAACTAACCTTTAAAAATATTATGTTTTTCGCACAAAAGACAAGTTTTGACTTGAGGCTTTTTAAAACAGTTATTGCGTTTCCCCTGGACCATAACCTCTGTTCCTCAGGAGTGGACAAGACGAACACTGATTTGCCGCAATCACTACACCACAGGCAGTGTCGTTTGTCACCCTACCCTGGCACTAATATCCGAAGGTTTGCGGTCTTCGATAAAAACGTTTCATGGGAAGTAAGTTTTGTTAATTTAATTTGTAAATAGTTGTCTATCTTTTAAAACTAATTTTTTTTTTGGTGTTAGATAAGAGAAGTTACGGATTGTGCGATTTTTGTAGGTCCTTGTTTTTTTTTCTTTACAACTATTTACCTTTTAAAGTACTTGATAAACCCTACATTGCCATTTATATTTAAATCATTCATAGTCATCTAGGAGGATTTGCAAATTTAGCAGCTGTTCTACTTTTCTTGCAAGACGGTGCTAACCAAAAGTTACATACCGATATTTGTTGTTGATGTCGAGTGCACTTAAATTGAATACGAAAAGTAATTTACAATGAATTGCAATAATGTTTGCATTATTTGAAGTCAGCGATTCATTCAAAGCACAATAGTATTGTCTATTTCATCTCAGATGTTTATTTAAATTCTACCTACATATTTGGGTTTTAGTTTATAACAAAACAATGAAGTCAATATATAATCCTTGAAACGAAAACGTCACTTTATAATATTTCTTTGTTTCTTTATGTTTGTTTGTGAAGGAAGCCTATCCATCATATGACCCACCAGTGTACACGAAACCTATAGCTGAGTTTGATGAAGCAATTCGACCTTTTGTGGATTTTGATGTTTTTGAGTAAGGGAATAACAAATCTTATGATAAATGGGCACAACTTTGTTGCCTCGCACTCTATGCTTACATACAACTCTCAATTTCTCCTCCTAACGAACATGGTAGACCTATCTATCTCTCGCTCTTTCTCTCTTTCTGTCTGTCTGTCTGTCTCTCTATCTCTCTCTCTCGCTCTCTCTCTCTCTTTTTCTCTCTCTCTCTTCTGTCTATCTGCCCGTCTGCATGTCTCTCTCTCACTCTGTCTGTCTGTCTGTTTGTCTGTTTCTCTCTGTCGCTATCTCTCTCCCTATCTATCTATCTCTCTCTCTCTCTCTCTCTCTCTCTCTATCTCTCTCTCTCCCTCTCTCTTGTATTCCTTTTAATAATTATGTAAGTTCTTTTAGCATCGCTCGAGCCGTATGTCGCAACATAATTAATTTAGACAATTTTCCAATCTGTAAAACAGCATTAGGCAAAATGCAATGCTCCTTAACTTTAATTTTCCATACCTGTACTGGATTTTATTATTTGGGGCCCTCCTTTCATAAAATCTTAATAATGTTAAGGCACACAATTCAATTTCTTTCATCAGTGTATAAGGTTTTTGTTCAGTTATGCCCCCCTTGAGCTAGACTTTGTTTACTGTTGCTTCCATAGTTCACATGAGGTGCAAGGCAAATACAGTTGACAATACACGAGTAAATCACCCTTCAGGGTCCCCCCCCCTCATTATTTGATATTTGTTTATGGAACCTCCCCTTATTCAATTCGTAATACAAAGTGCACATAACTCGATTATTTTAAACAAGTCCGTGTTTTAGACATTTCTTGAGATTGTATTTTGAGTTGCGATAAAAAAAAACTATGGTAAAGCGTTTGCCTTGTGGTTCTATTTCTGATCCTGGTTGCAGCATTTTCCCTGCTGGTTTGGTCGGTTTTAGTACAATGTGTCAATGTTACCAGCTGTCACTTAAAGTTAATGGATCGTTGGTTTTGTCCATTACTTCTTGGATCAAAGTTAGTATATTGTGACCGGCTGAAACAGGAGTCGTGGTATTCCCGCAATGTCCTTGTATGTCAGCATGTGAAATGTCAGACTTAAGTATGGGACCCGTCTACAAACTTGTCTGTCTAGTGCTGACGTTGGACATTACGCACACACAAAAAAACAAGCAAAAACCCCATTAGCACTAGCAGAGAGCCTCGCTTTCTCTGACTCGGGCTTACCATAATGGGGGCGCGGTGGTCTAGGGGTAGAACATCGGCTTCCGACGCAAAAGGTCCCGAGTTCGAATCCTGGCTGTTGCGTTCCCTACTGGTTGGGTCGGTGTCATTATAATGTGACCGCCTGAGACAGGAGTCATGGTATCCCCGCCCTGTCTCGTGTGTGGCAGCACATAACATTGTCAGACGTCCGTCTTGGGCCCGTCCACATTATAGCCTATATAGTGCTGCTGTTGGACGTTAAACCAACCCAACCAACCAACCTTACGTAACTTTCTCAGCTTGATGCGGCTGCGCGGCGAGCAGGAGCGGCTGGACGTCATGGAACTGGCGGAGTCGGAGCCAGTGCCGGAGTTCAAGCCCGAGTACAACACGGTGCAGGAGGCGACCACCCTTACTGGGGAGACCTTCACTATGGACAGGACCTCGTGGATCCGCAAGGACAAGCAGCAGATCAGCTACATCGTGGACATCACGGGAGTACCCAGGTACTGTTAGTTACTGCTAGTTACTGTCATCACGGGAGGTTACTGTCAACATGGGAGTACCCAGGTATTGTTAGTTACTACTAGTTACTGTCAACATGGGAGTACCCAGGTATTGTTAGTTACTGCTAGTTACTGTCATCATGGGAGTACCCAGGTATTGTTAGTTACTACTAGTTACTGTCAACATGGGAGTACCCAGGTATTGTTAATTACTGCTAGTTACTGTCATCATGGGAGTACCCAGGTATTGTTAGTTACTACTAGTTACTGTCAACATGGGAGTACCCAGGTATTGTTAATTACTACTAGTTACTGTCATCACGGGAGTACCCAGGTATTGTTAGTTACTGCTAGTTACTGTCATCACGGGAGTACCCAGGTATCGTTAATAAGTAATCACGGGAGTATCCAGGTGTTGTCAGTTATTGTCATCACGGAATTACCCAGACGTTCTTAGTAGCTGTTAGCACGGGAGTACCCAGATAGGATTAGTTACTGTCAGCATGTGAGTACCCAGATAGGATTAGTTACTGTCAACATGGGAGTACCCAGATAGGATTAGTTACTGTCAACATGGGAGTACCCAGGTAGGATTAGCTACTATCACCACGGGAGTACCCAAGTACACTTTTTTACTATCACCACGGGAGTACCCAGGTAGGATTAGTTACTGTCACCACGGAGTACCCAGGTAGGATTAGTTACTGTCACCACGGAGTACCCAGATAGGATTAGTTACTGTCACCACGGGAGTACCAAGGTAGGATTAGCTACTGTCACCACGGGAGTACCCAGGTAGGATTAGTTACTGTCACCACGGGAGTACCCAGGTAGGATTAGCTACTGTCACCACAGGAGTACCCAGGTAGGATTAGCTACTGTCACCACAGGAGTACCCAGGTAGGATTAGTTATTGTCACCACAGGAGTACCCAGGTAGGATTAGCTACTGTCACCACAGGAGTACCCAGGTAGGATTAGCTACTGTCACCACGGGAGTCTGTCTACAATAAAGTCTTTATAATCCTGACGTCAGGCGTTAAGCAATCCTCTTAGCTCAACTCAACCCATTCCTCCAGAAACCCGATGGGGCGCACGGGTCTCCGCGGCCGTGGGAACCTGTGGCGCTGGGGCCCCAATCACGCAAGTGCCGGAGTTCAAGCCCGAGTACAACGCGGTGCAGGAGGCGACCACCCTTACTGGGGAGACCTTCACTATGGACAGGACCTCGTGGATCCGCAAGGACAAGCAGCAGATCAGCTACATCGTGGACATCACGGGAGTACCCAGGTACTGTTAGTTACTGCTAGTTACTGTCATCACGGGAGTACCAGGGTATTGTTAGTTACTGCTAGTTACTGTATAGGGAGTACCTAGGTATGTTAATAAGTAATCACGGGAGTATCCAGGTGTTGTCAGTTATTGTCACCACGGGAGTACCCAGACGTTCTTAGTAGCTGTTAGCACGGGAGTACCCAGATAGGATTAGTTACTGTCAACATGGGAGTACCCAGATAGGATTAGTTACTGTCAACATGGGAGTACCCAGATAGGATTAGTTACTGTCACCACGGGAGTACCCAGGTAGGATTAGTACCCAGGTAATTAGTTACTGTCACCACGGGAGTACCCAGGTAGGATTAGTTACTGTCACCACGGGAGTACCCAGGTAGGATTAGCTACTGTCACCACAGGAGTACCCAGGTAAGATTAGCTACTGTCACCACGGGAGTCTGTCCACAATAAAGTCTTTATAATACTGACGGCAGGCGTTAAGCAATCATCTTAGCTCAACTCAACCCATTCCTCCAGAAACCCGATGGGGCGCACGGGTCTCCGCGGGCGCGGTAACCTGTGGCGCTGGGGCCCCAATCACGCCATGTACGCCATCGTATCGCGCTGGCGGTCCACCGTCACTGCGTCCGGCGCGACTCAAACCCTGCTGGTCAACGGCAGGAGAGTCCTGGAGGTCCTGGTCGTGCACAACGAAAGACTGATGGAAGATTCCTTGCCAGGGGTGAGTAGAAATTTCCTATTCTGGCTTGCTGTCATCAAAGATAAATTTAATATGTACACAGTGTCCATGTGAAAGTATATTAACTTTACTGCAGACAATTATAACTAAGTCTAGCTACGTTTCTGTTCAATTAGAAGAATCATATGGCTGCACCCCAGATCCAGGAGTAGCCTGTTAATCCAAGATACAATGCTATCATGGGCTTTCTGATCGGTATTTTATCTTCCCTGGAGGTTTTTTATAGTGCAGTAAACGGTTATATGGTAGGTTGCCTCAGGATCTAGTTTGTTGTTGCTCTAATATCAGCAACCAGGCAATATCATGTACGTGTCGCAATACTAACGTCTGACAATTTTACGTTGTGTCACACAAAGACAATACGTGGATCCATACCTCCATCTCATTCAGTCATAATATACTGATACAATAAGGACCTTAGCGGAATCAAGTGCTGTAGTTAAAAAATGTAAAAATAATATGAAAAAAAGGAATGCGCCCAACTAGTTGATTGAGGGACGCGATAAAAATAGCACTACTGTAAGTGATAAAGGTAATGGCTTCATCTCATCATGCACACATATTCAGTTTTTATAGGCTGTCTGTCTATTCCCAAGGCTTTTGTGAGCGGCCGCACCAGCAAGTACAGCGTGATGTGCGAGATGTTCATGAGGGATCTGATGGGCGTGAGAGATGTCCCAGGAAATGCTCAAATTGACGTGGAGGACATGACTCAGGTGGCTTTTGTGAATGTTAATAGGTCCTGGTCACCACCGGTATCATCATCATGACCATCATCCCCATCGTCATCATCATCATCATCATCATCATCATCATCATCATCGTCATCATCATCATCATCATCATCATCATCATCATCATCATCATCATCATCATCATCATCATCATCATCATCATCATCATCGTCATCATCATCATCATCATCATCATCATCGTCATCACCATCGCCATCATCGTCATCAACATCGTCGTCATCCATATCGCCACCATTAAGCTATTTATAAGGGGGCATCTATGTAAATATTAAAATATTAATTCTCTCGACTTTAGCGCCGTATATTACATAATCATTACGTTATCTAATTTGTTAATATCATGCAGGCTTTGTGTACACCTTTTAATCCTCTTGCACACATACAAGTAGGCCTATAACGTATTTTTTTTCTTCTAAAGATCTTTGTAACTGATCAATCTTATCTTACTTTAAAAAATATTATCTCCATGGATAATTATCATTCTGCGTATCTCAATTTTACCGTCAGTTCTTGAGAACGGATGTCCCATTGTTGCTCAAGTGTAAGTTCAACACAAATCTGCAGCAAAATAACAATATTCTTCAACATTTGTAAAAAAAAAAAATAATGTCTATCAATCACTGGTTGTCTAAGTTGTAACATCAGTTCATGGGCAGTGATTTCTTTTGTCGAAATTACGACTAAGTATACCAAGGTTTATCTATAGATCTATACCTGGTCAATCTTACCTTTGTATTTTTAGGATAATATCTCTAGATATACCCCGGTATATCTGCCTGTCTCAGTTATACCGTCAGCTCATGCAGTCAGTGAACTTTTGCTGTCGGTTTTACTTAGAAACATACCAATGTGTATCTATAGATCTACACCTGATCAAACTAAACCTTAGTTGTTTTTTTTCTTTGTATATATCTCATGGATATATCTGTGGGTCTCAGTTTTATCATTTGTTTTTTAATAGCAACCTCGTGCTGTCAAGCTTACGTAAAATATAGGGCATGTCACGATATATAAACAGACATAAAATCTAATCTAATCTAATTATATATACATATCTATGTAGGCCTTTTTAGATGTAATTATAATGAGTCTCAGATACACCGTCAGTTTTTGAGCAGCGATCTCCTGATGTCGTGCTCACGTCTAAGTACTGTTCATCTATAGATATACACCTGACCAATCTTACCTCAGTTTTTAAACATATATTATACTCTCTACGGATATATCTCTGTGTTTCAATTTTACCGTCAGTTCTTAAACAGTGATCTCGTGCTGTCAAGCTTGCGTATAAGTATTTAAGTGTTGACAATCGTGGTATACTTGTACGTCAGCTTATACGTACACGGGCCGCAAGACTTAAGTCTGACAATTTTACGTGCTGCCACACAGAGACAAGGTTGAGTATCCTGGACTCCTGTCTTAGCCAGTCACAATATACCTAAAACTGAACCAACCAGTAGGGGAAGAAATCAGACAAATACTTTTTTACCCCTCGTAGGTTTCGAACCCAGGACCTCCAATGTTCTTCCTCTAGAGCCAGTTCGGTCCCTTTTAATACTGTGTGTTGGTCCCTGTTTTTCCCAGTTTTACCGGCAGTTCCTGAGTAGCGACCTGCTGCTGTCGAGCCTGATCAGCCGGTCCGTGAGCGGGGAGCCAACGTTCCACAGCCAGCTGGTCTACCAGGGCTACATGGACGACAAGAGCAACACGGACAACGCCTGGGTGGACGCCGAGATCTGGAACTTCCACTTCAATAGGAACGACACCATCGACAAGAAGATCATCGACGTGCGTTTTTACTGTCTTTTGTTAGTCGACATTGTTTCTTATTGACGTGTTTAGTCAAGGATTTAGCGAATTTATTTATTTATTCATTTATTCATTGATTTATGTATTTATTTATTAGTTTATTGATTCATTCAATAGGTCTGTAAGAGATACAAACATTTCGCAAGCTATTTGAAATGAGGACAGTAGATAGTCCAGTTGGTGGTGTTCTGGACTTGAGAGCAACATGTCCGAAGTTAGGATCCCATCTGGTCCCTCCGTCTTGGATTGAGATCCTTCGGATAACATACGGAACGTAAAACTATTTTAAAGTATCTTTCTTTCAAACACTTCTTCCACTCCATCCTGTCTACTGTTTCACGCTTAGTTCATCATTGATAAAATTAATTTTTAAATTCGCAGGTTTTATATCACAACTTCCATGCAAACGTTCTCAGGTTCATCTGGCTCACAGTTCGAGGCTTATGTCAATCTTGTTTTTTTCTTCCTCCAGAGCGAAAAGCGTTGGCGAGAGGTGTCCGTGCTGATGCAGCTCGACAGCAGTCAGCTTCATCATGTGTTGGAAGTGGCCAAGATGCTCAACAGGGCATAACATCTTCTAACACGTTGTTATTTTTGTGCTGAGGTAGCTCAATAGACCTACTTGAGCGACCGATTACTAATCGGAAAATCTGAATGCCTATAGTTGGCGGGGGGGGGGGGGGGGGGTTCGCTGCCTTTCTGTGTGACAGCACGTTAACTTGTCAGTCAGACGTTAGTCTCAGTTCAGTCCGCGATACAACATAGTTTCTGATGATGGACTTCAAGAGACCAACAAACCTATATACCAACTGAGCCATTCTGTCAAAAATATTTCCAGGTTTATACAGATTAACGCATAGGGGAACTGAACGAGAATGAAAAGCAAGTACATGACAATGTTTCACTATGTCATTTAATTGTTAAGAAAATTTCGAATAAAAATTACGTTTATTAAAATTATTATGGTCTTTTATTCAATTACTCTACTGATAGTGATTAAAATAATAATTATAAATGAAATGTAACTATAATCGTTTATTGTATAATCCTTTTATCCAGCTTTTTATATAGCTGTATATGATAACTGAGAGTTATCGTAAACAAATTCCACATGTACTCCCTCAAGTGGATTCCATCTCAAAGCCCAAATGACATCCTTTATTGACACCACGCCTTTTTTTTATCGTTCGCTGAAAGAAATACAAGAAATACTAGTTCTATTCACAGTTGACGTCCGTGTAATTTAATTCTCGGTATTTTGCTCTGGTTTAAATAGTTGAACTTTTCATATCGTTTCTTTAGAATATTTTTAAATACAAAAGGTTACCTTGTGATAATATCTTTTTATGCAAGTAGCTTTGTTGAAAAACACACTAATCGTAGTTTTTTTTTTATTGTACGCATAGAACAGTTTCAACAAGTGAAATGAATGTAAAGCGAATTGAATTCACATTTATATAACCCATGATGTTTGTCTTGTGGGATTTTTCATGCGTAGATCTTTTTTGTTTTGTTGTTCTCCGTTTTAATGTTATCATTGTGATGCATCACGCATTTCATTTGTGCCCTTACTCCCATGCTATAGGGCATGACTGAATTTCTTTTACATCACGAATTTTAATTAGAACGCCACCCTTTTTAAAGTTCACACCAGTGCTACAAGCCTCCATTACTTAAGCCATGACATAGGCATTTTAATTCAATTTTGTAATCAACAAAAGCAAAGTTTGGAGACGTTGTTTGCAAAAAATATATGTAGTTTATGACTGTATTCTAAAGTTTGTTGGTGTGCCAGTTTGCAACAAAGAGCCTCTAAAGGTTGGAAAATACAAATTTAAGAAACTGTTGTTGCACTTTATCTAACATGCGTGTTCATAGACTGAGGGGGGAGAAAGGGTGAGAGGGGGGACAGAGAGAGAGAGGGAGAGAGAGAGAGAGAGAGAGAGAGAGAGAGAGAGAGAGAGAGAGAGAGAGAGAGAGAGAGAGAGAGAGAGAGAGAGAGAGAGAGAGAGAGAGAGAGAGAGAGAGAGAGAGAGAGAGAGAGAGAGAGAAAAGAAGAACTGCAGGTATCAGATTGACTAAAAAAGGGCGAAGTACGGAAAGTTATGGGGATGGGTAGTAACCCGAACTTCTTTAAGTTCGACGAAGTCACCGAATTGACAGAAATACTTAGAAATGAATGATATTTTTTTTTGTTCAGCCTAGCGCCGGACTTAAGTTACAAGGGGCCCTGGGTCCAAATTAGGTGGTGGGCCCCTGTTTCACTAATAAGTCTTGTACTGTGATTAACCTACAATGCGATTTTTTTTAATTAACGTTACGTTTTACAAGTGAAAGATAGAGATTTAGTGTTTCGCTTTTGGATTAAAATGACAACATATTGTAGGCAAAAAAGAAATTTAACATTTAACATTATAGAGTAAGAGGCTTATCGGGAACGATAGTAATACGCCACTAACCTTATTCAAATCGTGAGCTTTATAGCCCTGACACTTTCCTTGACTTTCTTGAGGCAAAAACAGTTGTGACGATGAGATAATTTTATTATACTAGTTAACAAAGGACATATTTTTTAATCTTCATAAAAGACAGATGGGCAAGTCAGTGCTGTGGCTTTGCTGTATGGAGAGGATCATCTTCAGCAATTAAGATCGCCCAACACTGCAATTTGTTATGCTGAAATAATTATATATAAAATATTATATTCTAGCCTGGGGCACATTCTGACTACAATGTCAACATTCGGATACCTGGACGTGCTTGTTAAAGAGAAGCTTTTAAAGTATTTCATTTGGTTTCTCCTCAAAAAAGATATTTGAGAACATAAAATGCTGGCGCTGCTAATCCGCAAAAGAAATATCTAGATCACTTGTGTACGCCTACAAAACTAATCTCTCTGTTCTGGTTTTGGTCTCTACACAAGACATTTTAGAGGCACCTCGGGAGCTAAAATAATAAATAAGTTTATAAATACGCTTTACATCTATTTCGTGTCACCTGCTGCTTATATCTGAAACGAGTCGAGGATGTAAGCAACAAACTCTTAAAAACTCTATGGAAGCAAGAGAAGTATTCTGATTAATTTAAACGTGTTTTGGGCTTTTGTTTGTTACGCCTAACCTTCAGGGAATGTCATTGTAAAATGTGTAAATTTTAGTTTCCAACTGACTCGTCTACACGACAAGTTCTTCGCACACAAGTCTCTTCACCTCAACCATCTTTTCTTCTTAATTTGTTCGTAGCAAGGCCTCAGTGCATTATTTTGTAGATTCAATAGAACAGGACCCCAGGGTGTAGTAGCTTTCGTGAAAGCCGGTGCTTTACCGGTGTAGTACGCCACTCCGACCCACCTGCCAGCGCAACCCAGAGACTCTAGAGTGTGTTTGGTGACCGCCACAGGACCTTCACAGGCGTTTTAGTGCAGAGTGCCCCAATTTCGAACAAAATAATACTTTTTTTTTATTGAGGCAGCCGTATCTTGTTACATAATGAAAACAGTGTTCAAGTCCATAGTCTATTATGTTTTACATTTTGCTGGGTATTGTTTCCGAACCTTTAGCAATTATATGTCACACATCAGTAGCGCACAGCACAGGATTTCAATGTGGCGGGTGGTTCAAGATCTAAATCTAGGTGCTTATATGACAACATTGACGTATAAGAAAAATTGCCCAAAATCCTTATGTCACCATTTAGCTTTTCGCGAGTTACCCCCCCCCCCCCTCCTCCTCCTCTTAGAGTCCTTTTCTGACCAGTGCCAGTTCTGGAATTTGCCTGGAACCACCGAACCAACGATGTCTGGGGTTTTCTGCACGATGACTGTGATGAAGCCAAGCTAAAGAATTAAAACACTAAAACAGACCATAACACCAAGAAATTTAACGGATATGAAAAAAAAACACAAAAACCCAGCTTGCAACAGCCCAAAAATAGAATTATGAACACCTTCGACATAAATTGAGCTTTAATTTAATTTCTGTGCTGATATGACTGTAAACACATTTTAAGGACTCAGAAAATTTTTGATTCTTTTTCTTGACTCCATACATTTCATACTTTTAAAAGACAGTAAAATAAATCACCCACAGAAAATATAAACAATAAATTTTGTAAATTCTAGTAAAATTAATTCTCACGTATGAATGAGAAAAAAAAACACAGTTATTGCTAAGGCCTATTTTAAATTATCGGATTTCCAAAATATATCTTTTACTTTTAGAGTAGTCCACCCCTTTCTTTCGTCTTCGAATCTCCTATGTCCTATAGGTATCCTATACACGTCTAGATTTATAACAATTGTGCTACCCTATATAAGTGAGCTTTATATCACTCGAATCCAGGAAAAAAGATTCCACATACAGTAGATTCTATGTCTGTTAATGTAATTACTTTATTTAACACATACCTAGGTTTGACGGATCGACAACAAACTTGAGCAAGAACACCAAGCTGTACATCAAAACGTGGACATAAAAGAGACGAGAGGCAGCAACACTATAGAGCATAAACACTGTCCTGTACAGATCATCGATGAAATCGATCCATCTGTTGTTGTTTTTTTGTTTTTTTTTTTGTTTTTGTTTTTTTTATACTGGGATTGCTCTTTGCACAGTTACTTAAATTACAGACAATTACACTATACCTCTAGATCTATATTTTGCAGTTTCGCTTGATAGGCCAGCAGGATTTATAACAGTATTCTATCATTCCTGTCATAATTTTATGATTTATAACATTATTCATAATTCCTGTGTTCATTTTATGATTTATAACATTATTCTATCATTTCTATGTTTATTTTTGAAACGCAATGTTACCGCATTAGTCCTTCTACTTATTGGCTGCTATTGTTGGCAAATAAGGTCAGCGCTTTATGTGCCAACATTGGCATCTATATATATTTTTTTTCTAGAATCGAGGGGTTTTTCTCAAAAGGCTCGAAGACGGCTCAACTTATAATTATGAATTTTTCACAAAAGCTACATCTTACTAAATACTAGGTTTACCTGGCCCTTTTTTATTGATTATTTTTTCATAAATTTATTATAATTAAAAATAAAAATAGTTCGCTACCGAATTCCCGGATCGTCTTTTATAATAACTAGATCTAGGCTTGGTTAGATATATTCATTGCCCATCGTCAACTACCAAGTTTATAAGAATTCATAGACTACCGAATGTTCTAATGGTATAGCTACCAGTTCGTCAGTTCCACACACTGCCTCTACTGCTGTACTTCAGTAATCTATCTAGATCATAGAACTTGTATTTGTTACTGAAATTATTATTCCTACTTAAGATTTTCTCTAACAAGTCATTTTCGCACATAATAGAGTCTGCCTGGTAACGCTAAAGAGACTCAGAGTGGCGCGCTATACCGGTGTAACAGGTCGAGCGATCGCTTATCTGGACCAAAGTTTTACCGGATCGACGCAAAACAGGGTAAAAAAATAAAGACAGATTATTTACGAGCCTTCCTATAGTTAATTAAAAAAGTCTTTTGTGGCGTCTAGTCTATAATTACAGCACTTCTTGAAATAACAAAAGAAGCAGGAGGGGGAAACAAGGAGGTTGGGGGAGAAGAAGAAGAAGAAGAAGAAGAAGAAGAAGAAGAAGAAGAAGAAGAAGAACAACAACAACAACAACAACAACAACAACAACAACAACAACAACAACAGTAGTAACAACAAAAACAACAACAGCAACAACAACAACAATAACAACAAAACAGCACTTGTAAAGAGGTAAACTCTCAAGTAATTTTGTCTTCACATTAAAGAGCTCCAAAGTAAACAGGCAGTAGATTCACCCTCTTAGATGGTCTAAAGTTATATATACAAATAATTCAATACCAGGCTATGTAGCTATTATTATTTTTGGCTGCTCTCCATTCTTCTGGGAAGGGTGTAAAAATCTCCATGAAAAATAAATTATTATCAAAGAAATTTTCAGTTTCAAAGTAATCCTGTTAACAATGTGCATATTTACACGAAAGTGTTAAATAACCAAGTTTCTTTTATGTATTGAAAGCACTGAGTACATTTTAGGCATTTTTAAGTACGACCTTATTTGATATCTGCGGGTCTGCTTAGACGTGGATTACTTGAAACACCTTTTTGCGCGTTGTTTACATACTTTGACACCTTTCTGCTCGTTGTTTACAGACATTTAAAGGAATGTTGATCGTTTAGGGTCGTATTTATATAATAATGCTGTTTACACGTTTTCGGTATAAAAGTACGTCAGCTCTCAGAGTAAGATGATTGGGTCTTATCTCAATATACGCCCAATTAAAAAAAACGGATTCACGTAAATCTATCTTTTTATCATTCAATCAATCTATCTATCTATGTATCTAACTATCTATCTAATGGGTTATTATTAATCTATTGATCTACATGTAGCTATATATTAACCTATATATATATATACAATTATTAAAGTCGATGTACTTTTCTATTCTATCTATTGATCTCCCTATCTACATTGTACCTATTTTTGTTGGCAAATTGATTTGTTGTTTTACTTGGGCCCTTCGATAATCAAATAACCATACGTATATCTAATAAAGCTTCACTAATACATTCAGAATCGACATTGCTATGCTTTGTGAAATGCATGCTTTATTGGTTCAAATATAACAGGTGCCGTGGCTCTAACATGGCAGGAAAGTAATAGATGTTTACTTGACCCTCAAATTAGATAGCCAACAGATTAATTTTACTCTAACTATATATGTCGTAAGGTGCAAGATAGATCAGTTGGTACAGCTATTTTATTGATGTGAA
The DNA here is from genome assembly GCA_003991915.1 of Elysia chlorotica. Taxonomy (NCBI): domain Eukaryota; kingdom Metazoa; phylum Mollusca; class Gastropoda; family Plakobranchidae; genus Elysia; species Elysia chlorotica. The sequence continues at coordinate 672,741 of RQTK01000009.1, forward strand.
AAAGGCTCAACGTTAAAATCTATGCTTAAGTGAATTCCCTTTGTTGTTGGTGGTGTTGATAATAATAATAATAATAATAATAATAATAATAATAATAATAATAATAATAATAATAATAATAATAATAATAATAATAAT
>RQTK01000009.1:672977-675477 GCA_003991915.1 Elysia chlorotica
TATTATTATTATTATTATTATTATTATTATTATTATTATTATTATTATTATTATTATTATTATTATTATTATTATTATTGTTGTTGTTGTTGTTGTTGTTGTTGTTGTTGTTGTTGTTGTTTAGAAGTGCTCTATTTGACTTATATTTTTGTGTTATATAAGTGTTTTGGTAAACCAATATCAGAAATAAAGTTTTCTTCTTTCCATTATTACATGTGCTAAAATGGCTAAACGTTCTGTACACTTTGAAGTTGTTACATGGTTGGCTGTGGAAAATGGACAATATATTAATGCTGTTAATCTTCTTCTCTCCAACATTAATGTCTTCCGCACCTGCTCATTTGGAAGGGTATCGTTGTAATATTATCCAAGATGTAAAATGGCCATAAATTTACGCTCAAAGAAGCAGGTAGTCCAGCATTGGCTTTCATCTAAAAGTAAGAACTTTTGCAAAGAACAAATGAAGGGTACAAGCAAGTTGTATTGAAGGAAAATTCGCTTTTCAAAAACCAGTGTCCCCTAAAATTCTAGGAGAGAGTTAGCAATAAAATAGGTCTTCTACTGGTAGTTCTAGGTGGTAACGATACTAACCTACTATTATTCCTAGTCAAGAAGAAGACGCGGGCTTACGTAGATGTAGTGGAATCTAAGGACACTCTCAGTCACATAAATTATTCTCTATGGTCGTTCAGTCTTCCATTTCTAAATCGGTAGGGGGTGGGGAGGAGAGATAAAGTATGTTAGTGAGGTGCCCGTTTCAATAGGCTAATGTTATTTTCCTTTGCCTTAGTTCACAGACGACGGCTATCCTACCATGAGGTACCGGTACCGGTGTATCAAAAGAAAACGCTATAGTTGAAAGAATAGCCCAGAGAACATGGTCAAGAAGAACTCTGTTTCGCTCACACGTAAAATCGAATTCGTATTTTTGCCGTATGAATTTATGGTCAAAACATTCGATTGAAGAAGTTGTGTATTGACAACTGTTATCAAGATAGCATCCGTCAAGTTCAAGGCATTTTAAGATAGAAAATTTACAATCTGCACCATGAGGTATGATAGGAAAAAATTATTTATCTCTTTGTAATTGTATGGAAATATATTAAATAACAACGTTTTTAGTAGCATCTCAAACATGGCTAAGCTCTGGCAAATAATTATCTATTGTGATTTCTGGCATTCAGTCTGTCCACGTTTCGTGAGTGTCAACTGTAGACAAAAATTATACCCCAATAAATGATATTATAAAAAACAAAAACAAAACAAAAAATGCTTTGGTTCGTCGTTATCGATATAATGTATATATTATGGTCCATAACATATTAAGAACGTTAATGGTTGTGTAAAATTGTTCGGACCTAGCCTGAAAAAATGGCTGATATTACAATTATACGAAAAAACAGTAAAAGCCGATTTGTTATTCAAGAAGAACAGCATCAGCTGCGCGTGTATTATCCTTTAAGATTTCTTGTCCGACAAATCATGTTCACATAAAGTCATTGCGCGCGTGTGTGAATGAATGTCAAGATACATTTTAAAGTTTAAATGGCAAATAGACCTTTTAGATTGTAACTTCCTTTTATGCACGTCCCTTTGAAATATTTTGTTCGCTCCAGATAGGTATCCTGAAACAACAAAAATCACAGATTAATCCAACAATGAAGAAGCTAAACTGCACAGCTTATTATGACATTCTAGAACTGCAGATTGTTATGCACGCCTATCATATTCAAATACAGCATATTCCTTTTTAACGAAAGCAAAAATAAATGTGGAAACATAATGCTGAGGCACAGCCACAAAAGAAAAAAAATTTGTGTCTTTTTGAAAAGCGGCCAAATTTAAGCTTTAAAACCCATTAAATTTGAAGCAAAATAGATGTAAGAAAATATGTCATAAATTAAGCTGAAAAAATGCATTTGTATCAATGGCTCTTATTAGCTTTCTAAAATATAAAGCGTATTTCCAAAATGCCATTAGTTTTAACGCTACTCAAAGAAACACAAACCTTTAAAAATAAGAACGGAGCGATGTCTTTAAAATATTGAAGTTGAATGGGAAACGGGGAAAATGTTTATAATGTAGCAGCTTCACGACTCCAAATGCTGCTTTCATCTTATTTACATCGACAACCATTGTAGGGACAAAAACAGCGCTATGTATAAAGATGTGGAAGGGCATCAACCATTGACAAAAATGTCATCAAAATCATTATTGTTTTTGTCGTCGTTGTCGTCGTCGCCATCATCTTCGTTAATTTTATTATTATTATTATTATTATTATTATTATTATTATTTTTAGTAGCATCTCAAACATGGCACAGCTCTGGCAAATAATTATCTATTGTGATTTCTGGCATTCAGTCTGTCCACGTTTCGTGAGTGTCAACTGTAGACAAAAATTATACCCCAATAAATGATATTATAAAAAACAAAAACAAAACAAAAAATGCTTTGGTTCGTCGTTATCGATATAATGTATATATTATGGTCCATAACA
>RQTK01000009.1:680477-683714 GCA_003991915.1 Elysia chlorotica
AAGAAAATTATGCGTTTTCTATCAATTACTAGTCTGCAAAGCGATTACAACAATTAAATGTGTGAGTGTGTGTGTGTGTGTGTTTGCAATATTTGACAAAAACATTAGCTGTACGTTCTTTCGGTATATGTTATAACTTATAATTATTTAATGGGATAATTTTAAGTTCAATTCCATTCTACTTATTCCTCCTTTGTCCTCTCCCTCTCCCCTATTTCCTCTATTACTCACCACTGTCCACCTCTCTCTTCCTCTGTCTATCTCTCTTTCTCTCTCTCCCTTTCTCTTCCTCTCTATCTTTATATCTGTCACTATTTCTTTATCTTTATTTACCTTTATATAAGTTAATCCCCTTCCTCTTTCTGTCTAAAATCATTATCTACTACTTCCCACGCTAATCTCCATCGCTCTCTCTCTCTCTCTCTCTCTCTCTCTCTCTCTCTCTCTCTCTCTCTCTCTCTCTCTCTCTCTCTCTCTCTCTCTCTCTCTCTCTCTCTCTCTCTCTCTCTCTCTCTCTCTCTCTCTCTCTCTCTCTCTCTCTCTCTCTCTCACACACACACACACACTCACACACGTACTAACTTTTTGCAGTTCTTTTATTTTTACTTTATATCAAAGTGGATGTTGACGTAGTGCTTAGTCATTGCGAGCATTATCATCTATCTGTCATGGCTTCCTATACATGGCTACAGGCCCGGTCTCCAAATTGGTCGAAGTGAGAATATTATGTGTAGTTGGAAAGGCAATAGTTTTAACTTCTATTAAATTGTAAGCATAAAAGGACGAAACGAAAGCTTTGTTCAGCCTGCCCTGTCTATTACATATCATGTAAACTGCTTCGACCGTATTTAGTACGTCAATAATATAGTTTGGACACTAGCTACAAATTTCCGTCTACTTTAGCGGCTTTGTGTTCTATTTATAAAAGCCTCGTTTCCTGTTTAATATGTCCAAGCCATAAAACCAACCGAAGTCGGACAAAACACTATTAATCATCGTTCACCATTGACACTAACAATCTTCGTCTTAAGAAATATTTATCTTCTGACCAGGATGCACAACTGGTTTGAAAAATGTAGTTCGTATAGAAAGTTCATGTGTTTGTAAAGTTTGTCACAAACTCCACTAGCTCAGCTGAAAAAAAGTAATGGGACCAAGTATCTTAATCTGCATTTCGTTTTTGAGACACCGGGTGAGGTCATTGTCAGCTTTTAGTGAAAATGTGATCGGCTGAGACACACGTCACAGGATCACCGCTCTGTGTTGGTGTGCTAACACGTAATATTATCAGACATTAGTCTTAGGGCCCGTTTATGATTTGGATAGTAGCTGCTTTAGAACTTCAAGAAACAACCAACCAGTCAGTTTTTTTATCGTTCGGTCATAAGTATGCACAAATTAATACCACCTTTATAAACAAAAATATCTTTGGTTCGATCAATTTGGTGGGTTGGGCCTCTCTTTTGTGGAAGCCATGGCGCATATGCATCGCTCTTTATTTGGACATGTTATAACGCCTATGAAATTGTCTCACTTCCTTTTAAGAGCATTTCTTCAGTCTAAACGAAGATGGATTTATAACGAATCGTCAGTAGTATGACCTGACAAGCAGGATGCTATAATAATTCAAAAGGCATGAGTAATTTTCTGCGTAGACGCTTGAATTTGGTTTGTTTAGTTTACGCCCATTATCATTAACGAGGATATAATGCAGAAGGGTCACATGACTAATGCATGACCATTTTTTTGGCGGGGATACCATAACTTCCCTTCGAGCTGGTCACATCAGACAGGTCACATTAACGTGACAATGGCCCATGAAGTAGTTGAACGTTATTACACGAACAATGGAACAAATAAAGCATTTCAACTAATTTCCATATTCTTTTAAAACGTAAACAAACCGATAAACAGTCCAATGTACGGTATCTCATTGTTGCGGAAGTTTGGTGCCTTACATCCCATGTTTTCGTAAGTTAGTGCTGATTAACCATTATCTTACAGCATTATCGTAATAATAAAACATATTATAATTATTACTTCTGCTGATGATATGAGTGGTGCGTTTGGCAAGGGACTAGGAAAAACCCAACATCATACAGACTGTATTAAGTGCCTAGAATCACTTGGGGTTAGTCATAACTTCTGACGTTTTTGCTTGCATTGTATGCGTTTATGGATTGGTATGGCACGATTGACCAATGTTTTCATTGCCCATGTTTTGGTTTACATGTACTATGAAAATAGAAGTTCTCTCTCTCTCGTTCTCTCTCTCTCTCTCTCTCTCTCTCTCTCTCTCTCTCTTTCTCTGGGTTTAACACATCAGGGGTTCACTGAGGTTTCACATAAGGTGAAAGCAGAAAAACATAAATGGTATATCAATGTCGGTCTAGTTCAAAATAATAGCGTTACAGTAGTGGTTTGTTTGTTGGATTTGTGGTTTCAACGTCAGCAACTAGGCTATTCTGTGGAGGGTCCCGAGCCTATTTTCTGAGAAATGTAAGTGCTGCCACACAGATGCAGAGCAAGGATAACAAGACTGTCCTCTTAGCTGGTAGTATTATAGTTTATACCGACACCAATCCAACAAGCAGGGAACATGATGGTCCGATCAGGAATCGAACCAGGGACGTCTCTGCTGTAAGTTCCGCGTACACCCATCGAGCCACCTTGTTGTTACACAGCAGTATAAAATATTGGAATGAATCATGCATTCACGCTCAGGTGTCGTCTCTTTTTATTGTAGTTTTATTCCCAACCAGAGTAAGGATGGAAAAGTACATAGACCCTACAGTACTGTCAATGAAAGATCTGTCAACGTAGATTTAGAGAAAAATGTGACCATCCAATTGCTTAACGTTCAAGTGTTTGCACTAGGCCTATGTCCGTCACGCATCCCACCTTAGCACAGCAAACTTGAAAAAACGAAGAGAGTTTAAAAGGAAAATGTCTTACTACTTTTACCTAGCCAGACTTTCTCAACAAATCATCCTCTATTAATCCAAAACTCAGTTGGCAATAAATTAAGGCATTGACGAGCTTGAAATGGTAGCCAAATGTAAGTCAGTGGTTGGTGAACTTTTTAGCCCTAAAAAGACATCTCAACGGTTGAAGGAACGCTGGTTTTCTCTGAAACTTAGACCGCTTTTCTTTGAACATTCGAGTATAATAATAATAATAATAATAATAATAATAATAATAATAATAATAATAATAATAATAATAATAATAATAATA
>RQTK01000009.1:703678-732945 GCA_003991915.1 Elysia chlorotica
TGTGCCACCATCGACTGGGATATGGCAGGCTGGACCGAACTGGCTGCTAAAGCTACATTCACCGGACAGGTCACTGGGACTATTACGTTGGTGGGTGGCTAGAAAGAACAATAATCAATTGCTATTCTCATACGCCGAACAGATCATTGAAACTACAATGTATTATGGTGGGTGACTTGTAGATGCAACAATTGCTTTGTTTTTGTTGTGCTTTTTTTTCTCTATCTTGTCACATACACTGAAGAGGTCACTAGAACTGTTAATATTGTGGATGACTATTAAAAGAAATTGTTTTTCAGTATCAATCACCTTGATCTTTAGAATTATGCCCCCAGCCTCCTTTGTTTTTTCGCCGTCAGTCTTGCTTATACATATGGTACATGCCTAGAATGCCCGTAGTGGCCAAAATAATGAAATTCTTCATGCCTTAGCTCTAATTTGGTGACTGCAGAGTTATACATATCATTTCACATTGTGCAAAATTTCGTCAATGAATCAGTTACTGGGTGCAAATAATAATAATAATAATAATAATAATAATAATAATATATTTTTCGTACACTTTCAGGGAACAGATTCGCAAGACCTATTCTGATTTAGTCCGTTCATACCCAGGAAGAGTTAAATGTTGTGATACAATCATCAAACACTCAGGAGACAACTGTTTTGGTACATTTTCTTGGTAAGCTGAACCTCACAAATATTCCTTGTTTAAAAAAAAATAGCACTCAATATTTAAACTTTGCACATAAAGATAATGTTACTGAAATTATCATATCTTTTGCAGCTGCTGCAAACCTTAATCTTAAGCTTTTACATTTTTTTTAATAAAGAGATCTGCAAAGAAAAGTCGATGGAAATTTTAATTCAGTAATCAATGTAAAAATGCATTTTTATGTGCAAAATATCTTAATTCTTCCTTCAGGTACAAGAAGTTCCATAATTAGAACGCGTTTCTTGGAATACATCAATGACGAAAACAAAGTGGGCAATTTGGGATCAGTAGAAGGGAAGGTTTGTCTTGTCTGTCTCAGCCTATCCCCCCTTTCCACTTTAGAACCCCAAAAATGTATAGAATTCTCTCCCTCCCTCTATAGAGACCGAAATCTGTATGATTTTCTTCTTGTATTAGTTTTTATTGTTGTCTTTTGAAAAAGACCATGTCTCTTTATTGTTTTTTTTTTTATGACTTAAAATTTGTAGTAAGTCTTGGTATTGGTTGGCTTATTTAAATTTGTTTTTACTACGATGTATTATGGAATAATGTTTTGTGTTTCCATCACTAGTATTCGCAGAACCACAACTGGCATACACATGTAAAGTTAGTATCTGGAGATTCCCAGGCAGACAGTGGAAAGTGCATGTCTACAGGACCTCACTACAATCCTTTTAAAGCGGACGTCGGAGGGGTAATACTGCTGGGTCATCAATCAACTCATTACATTCCTATAATTCCTATAGTGGAACTGCAATAACTTTCTTTATTTTGTGAATAGAGGGAAAATCAATAATCATGGAAGTACTTAAATCAAAATGCTTCCACCAAGAAATCGAGATTGCATCAAAATAATTTATATCGTTCGAATTGCTAAAACAGTATAATACAATGTACACTTAATTCATAAGAAAAATAATGAAAGAACAAAACGATGAATAACTATGTGTATGAATGAAAGATGGGGGGGGGGGGGTAAGGTGAGGAAGCAGAAATAGTTATCGCTCAGGGAAAATGAATGTAACATAAAACAATTTTTTAAAAGTTGAAACAGCAGGCATTGAAATAGAAAGGTAAGAAAAGGCAAACAGCAGGCATTGAAATAAAAAGGTAAGAAAAGGCAAGTGTTATAAAGTTTGTTGATCTGCATTTATCTTTTCAATGACAATCATGAAATAAGAGGAAGATTTACATATATTGTCTCACAGACTGCCTATGCCTCGAAGTGCTCACAATTAAATCACTTGCGCTGTGAACTTGGGGATCAATCAAAGAAAACAATGACTATTGATGTGGGACGAGGCAGGAAGCTTCATACAGATACATTTTTACCTCTCTTTGGGAGAAACTCTGGTATGTACTATGTAAGCTTATTAGTTAGACCTTACTTTAAGCCAGCAGGAGAATTTGGTAGCAGTGGTGAAAGGAAGAAAGCTTTCGTCTTTTGGCCACACCACTAGTCATACCAGCCTAGCCAAGACAGTGCTGCAGGGTACACTAGAAGAGGGCAGAAAGCGTCGGTGGCAAGCGAAATGTTGGGCGCACAACCTGAGGAATGGACCAGCCTTACCTTGACAAGATTGGCAGAGCACAAACCTGCTTGGCGTTTTCTGTCAGGTTCACACAATGGGCGAACCATGTCTCCCCAGAATTGAATTGAGCGGAATTTTAAGGAACACTTTTGTTACCCAATTTACATGCAATGTGGTGGAATAATTTTGGTTTTAGAAAAGGCTAAATAATCTTTGAAGACTTCTCTTTAAGAAAATTAGTGAAACAAAGCATTTCCTTGCAATAAAGATTATTACTCATATCATATGAGCCGATACGTTTGAAAATTTTGAAATTTTGGATCAGTTTTTATTCCATCTTTCCAACCATGATTTCAGTTCAGTGCAGATCAATTGTTGTCCACGTGGAAAACAAAGGTGCTGCGAGATTTGCTTGTACTGACATCGTGCCCCAAACAGAATCTCCTGTTCCAGTCACCTTTAGTACTCCTACAACATTTTCTAGTTTGAGTGAAACAGACAAAATGTGAGTCACTAGGAATGCACTTTCTTTAAAATTTTAAAATTTACCTCTTCATTAAAGAACTCCTTTAAGCTCTTTATACATGTAGCATTTAGGAATAGAAAGACTGTTATTAGTGTTAAACAACTTTTGCACAGTAAGCCTTTCCTATCGTTTTTTTTTTGTTTTGTTTTTTTTAATGGAAGGTGAGTGATATTTCAAAGGAGCTAACACTGAGCAATCTGTGGGGCACAGAAAAGGTTTTGTATAAATTTAATTTAGTGGATAGTAATCAATGCTTGCATAAATCTCAGTTATTCTTATAGTTCAAAATCATTTCTAATCATCCCTCAGGGTTAGTCACACATTTTGTGCATAAATTTGTATTTTGTTTTTAATCTCCTTTAAATTGTTTCTATGTTTGCAAGTTATTACGATACATACAAGTATGAGACAAGTAATATGGTTTTGTCAGAATAAAAACGATATTTGTATTTTTCGTACACTTTCAGGGAACAGATTCGCAAGACCTATTCTGATTTAGTCCGTTCATACCCAGGAGAGTTAAATGTTGTGATACAATCATCAAACACTCAGGAGACAACTGTTTTGGTACATTTTCTTGGTAAGCTGAACCTCACAAATATTCCTTGTTTAAAAAAAAATAGCACTCAATATTTAAACTTTGCACATAAAGATAATGTTACTGAAATTATCATATCTTTTGCAGTGCTGCAAACCTTAGATCTTAAGCTTTTACATTTTTTTTAATAAAGAGATCTGCAAAGAAGTCGATGGAAATTTTAATTCAGTAATCAATGTAAAAATGCATTTTTATGTGCAAAATATCTTAATTCTTCCTTCAGGTACAAGAAGTTCCATAATTAGAACGCGTTTCTTGGAATACATCAATGACGAAAACAAAGTGGGCAATTTGGGATCATTTAGACCAGTAGTACCAGTACCAGGCCTAAACTTTGCAGGTAAGAAATTACTCTTGTGGGAGATTAGTATGGTTTCTTTAGGGGATTTCTATGCTTACTCTATCTTTTGCTTTGCAAAGCTATGTGAATACTTCACGTAGAACAGTGCAACAAGATTTATATGGTTTTGTAACAGTTTGTGAGATAATTGAATATTTTCAGTCCCATGGGTGGGCTCAGGGTTTCAGAACATATAAGATAGTTACTGGTGCTACAAATTTATTAGTTTATATAATTATAATTGAAAGTATCCAAGAGCAAAACTACATGATCATAATGAAAGTTTTTTATAAGGGCTTAGTGTGAAGAAGATGAAAAAAGTCATAGGGCCGCAAATCTTGGAAAGTTTTCCTGAAAATGATTTCTGTAGGTAAAAAAAAAAAAAAATTACACTCAGAAAAAGGTGTGGGGAAATACTCTTTTGAAGAATTGACACCAAACTTGTACATACTTTTTATTTATTTCCTCAGTATCCACAAGTACCAATATCTTTGTGATCCTGGTTGCTTTGATTCCAAGCATAATATCCTCTACGGCAATTGTATCTTGGTAGCAGAAAACTTTTTATGCAGTTGTTTTGCGAATTGTCATGACGCTTTGTAACATTTATATTGTTGAAATAAAATGATTTCTGTGGAACCTCTTGAATTTCGAATATATAATTTAAACAACAGATATATGCCATCCAATAGAATATAAACAAACAGAACTACAAGCCACTTATCTGCACTGTATTTATAATATATTTCTGAATGAATAATTGTTGTGGAGGAGTTGAGGCATAATTATTATAATAAATTCAAGTTAAAGGACTCATTGATTTCATATTACTACTAACATTAGTCCAGTTCTCCAATCAAATTTAAGGACCAGCTGATATGAAATATTATTAAATTCTTGTAAAGTCATACATGTATATTTATATCAGATCTGAAGCAGTATGATTGTTACAACAATATATCTTTGGTGTTGGAGATATAATGTACTTGTACATATTTTTTTTAATCTATGCCAATCTATTTTAGTTTAGAGTGATTGTCTTAGTGGTTATAACTGTAACATAAGCGAATTATTCCTCAATGTTAATTATTGTCTTGCAAAACTATCATTGAGGCTAAATTTCCTACTAAGACACTCTAGACTTTTTGTCGTGCTACTTTGTTTTTCAAAGTAAACATAACTAATCAGACTTTAAAAAATGTATATTTGTTTTTTTAATTTGATTTACTAGTGCTGTTTTATTATTGTTATTATTATTATTATTATTATTATTATTATTATTATTATTATTATTATTATTATTATTCACATAAACAGAATATTTGGGAATACACATTTGACTTATACATGTTCTTCACTTGGCCATTATTTGTTCTTTTTTATTTTAATTTAAAAATTGAACAGAACTGTGGAAAAGATAAGGTTAAATCTGCAAGCAATAAATGAAATCCACACATGTATGGGGTACGAAGAGTAGCATAATACAATTTTTTAAGTGTCAGGGAAGCTAGTTTTTATAGTTTTTCTTATAATTACCGTGCACTATCTTGTTACTTTTCATTTGTGTATTAACATGTACTTTTGTTTTCAAATGTATGGATTTATAAAGATATAAACACATTATTTTGTAATTATATTAGTATTCAAATAGAAAAAGGTATCGTTATTTCGATGGTGCATATTGATTCCACTTTCTTCGCTTTGGATTTTGATGCCTGCTACATATATTGCCTTAGTTTCAAATTTGTTTTAAGACCAGTTTTTAAGTTTTCATATGATATTTATACCGCTGCCTTGTAAACTTTGAGGTAAATATGACCTTACTACATAAATTGACAGTTACACTTTTTAAATTAACGTTAAAGGTCACCAATTTTATGAGAGGAATTGCAGCAAGGTACTTTGATAAACACATAATACAAACATTAAATTCGTCTCAACTGACAAATGAATTATTCAATTGGTATTTTTTCAAAGTCACGGGTAAAATATTATATCCATTATTTAGGCATAAAGTAAAGGTTTTTGTATATAGTTGTTTCTACTAAATACATTCCTTTTATCATGTTCTTTTTCTAAACATAACACTTGTATATGTCCATGTACATCTTGATTAATTTGCTATGAAGTTATAATGATCACCATATTTTAAGAAAGCTGTGCATTAAAATAAATAAATCTAGATCTCTTTGTAAACATGTATTAATTGCACTCTTAGAGAACATGAAGCGAAAAAAGCAGAAATAGAACCCACTGTCTCTTGGGAACTAGCTGAGAAACCAAAATGAAACCCTTACCAAGAAAAAGAGAAACAGAAAGAAAAAATGCAAATTTTTAGATAAATTTATTGAACTTATCAGCAGGAGAATGATTATGGACCAAGTTATCAAAACCAGAAGGGAACAGGTGATTTTTTTTTTTTTCGCTGATGGTTGTAATTGTCCCAAATATGAACGATTTTCTTTTCCTTCTTTTTCAAAGGATAGCCTTTGTTTTTTTTTACATGTTTTTGAAAAGCAAATCAAGATGAGGAACTTTATAAAAACTTACTTGACTAAAAGTTGGTAATGATCAAATGTCAAACAGCAAAATGTTTGAACTGTTGCTTTGTTTTTGTTTTTCTTTTCTAATTATCTGGGTCCATGTACTGATCATTTTTCAAGTTTGAATATTTTATAATGTACTTAATAATTTAGCATGCATTCCCCTTTTTATTCAACGATTCAGTAAAGCCAAGTGAATTTTTTTTCTCTATGCAATCCACATCATCTGAACTCCAAGGTGATTTTTCGATATTGCCTTTTTAATGTTTAGTTACCTTTGCTTAATGTAATAAAACAAAGAAATTGTGCTGCCGATGTGAATTGTTCCTGGATGTCAAGTTCAAATGTTGCATGATCATAATTATTTCAACATCTGTGATGAATTCACTTTTGAAACCTTTCTTATATTTATAAATATGAACATGATATAATTACAAATGAGAAACAGTGCTTCACTTCAATGATGGCCCTTCAAAATACACCTTTTCCTTCTTATGTATAAATTATATTATTTCCTAGTGAGAAAAAACATGTTTAAGACAATCTGACAAAGTATGAATTAATGATGCCTGGCATGTTTTCTTCTTTCCAGTACACTTAAAACACTGGTTACATGGTGTGGATTATTTTTTTTACAAAAAAGCAGACTTGTGAACACCAGGATAAGGGGGGCATTCTTTGGTTTGAATAGGGTTTATACAACAATTTCATCGCCTATGTTCACAAAAAAAATAGATTGTAAGCACTGCTGCTGACTTGAGTCATATTAAAGAGCAGTTAGAAGACAAAAATATATTGATCAGTTTTTTAAAGGTATAACCCAACAATGATCCTAGACAATCAGGGTAAATACAGATTTAAATGCACAGGTAAAACAGATTCAACATTCCTACACACAGTTGATACGTGCTAGTAGAATATCCTACACTGTTTCTGTATCATTTTTTTTTTTTGGGGGGGGGGGGGGGGGGGGGGGGCGTTTAAATGAAACACTTAAGCAGTTACTTGAACAACCTAGAACCAAAGCAACTTATAATTTTTACTGTCCTGAAATGTTTAAATAATTATTTTTTTTAATTACACTAAGAGCAGTTAGTTTGTGAGCCTGTATGTGATACAAGTTTTCAACTCAAGTGAAATCTGGATATCAGTACACAAATCAAAACTTAAATTTTGCAATTTTATTCAAAAGAGCTGGTACAAAATATAGTTAAAGTTATTGATAAGAGTATTATTACTCTTTTCCTGAATGTTTACTTTCATAACAATATAAAGTGTTGCTAAAACTTGTAGTAAAAAACGAAAAGTAATTGGCTAAACCTTTTAACCCATATGCCTATTTAATATTACAGTAGTACCCATTTTTAACAGCACTCAGAACAACAAGAGTTTGTTGCCACAGATCAAAGACTGCCTTTGTGGTTTAAAAGGAAAACTTTTGAGAAACCATAACAAAATAAGGGCACAATTTTTTTCTTTCAATAAAATCCTCTAAGTTTGAGTCTTGCTTTGGGCATAACCATAACTCTTGCCATAACAAGAATTATGAGGGGAAAAAAATCTTGTTCTGAGTATATATTACAGAGTTTTACTGTCACTCTTTACCACCATGCACTGTCAAATCAAGAATTCAGAATTCTCTCATAAATGGTTCACGTTCTATATTTTTTAAAATTTTGAGTTCCTTTGTAAATAGCTTTAAGATTGCTCTTTCAAAACATAGAACAAAAAATATAATAAAAGAAAAACTATTTTGATATATATGAGACTCTTTATTGACAACAGATCTTATTTTATCATTAAGTTTATCTCAAAAAGTTCTTTCAAACAATTTCAAAGCCTTTCTAACCCTATACAATGGAAAACTTCAATTGGCTGAATGTTATACAAAATTTATTGTACATTTGAAAAAGTAAATAACGATAAATCAGATCAAAAGACTGCTTATACAGAGAAATGTTGATTTATTTTCCTTATCGAGACAATGTAAATGGACTGCCACAATTTCTTTTCTATCCTCTTGGCACATCACTCTCTCACATCTTAACTTATCCTTTCTCACAAAAATAACAAAATTAATACTTTGTTGAAAAAGTCACACGTATAAAATCAAACTGGCTCTTTCTTTCAGGGTCATACACTTAACCCCCTGTCCTTTCAAGACGCAATCATTCATAAAAAAAAAAAAAAACCAAACAACAACAACAACAAAATCATACAATAACATTCATTTAAGCATAATATTGAAGATTTGCTTTCTTCTTTGCTTGGACTTCAATGATAGCATCCATGTAATCTTCATGCATCAGCTCTGTTGCTTCCCTCCTCATGGCAATCATACCCTGAAGAATGAAAAAAACAAGAACAAAATTGATACAACTTTATAAAAGATATTCGAGAACACGACTCATCACTCAGTGAAAGTAAACTTTTGTATGTACAAAGATATCAAACCTTTGGTATTTATTTGATTCTACAACTAAAGAATAATAGCTATGCTCACAGGTTCTGATAGGTATCAAATTGTACACATTAAGAGAGGGTATTAATGTGCTTGAGGCAGATCAAAAAATTTTATATTAATATATTTTTCTCTGTTTTAACACAACAGTATGTTCCCATCCTTACCGCCTCCACACAAACAGCCTTGAGTTGGGCCCCATTAAAGTCATCAGTGCACCTCGCCAGTTCTTCATAGTTAACATCTTTGCTGATGTGAGATAGAGATATAAGAGATCACAAGACATAAATTTTCATATTTACCATATCAAAATGTAACAATGGTTACAATGGGAGCAATGGAATCAAGTAGGGGCAAACGTAAAAGTTAACAATATAATCCACAAGATCAAAGTCACAAATAAAAAAAAAGTTTTAACCCTAACTTCACTGGAGACGATTCAGTCATCTAAGGAGCAGTATAATAGGCTCCACAATAATCATATAATAATGAAGCTAGGACCAAAATATTTTTTAATAATCCAAAAATTTCTAAAGCTGCACAAAATAAATCTGCAAAATTACCCAGGTAGGTGGTATTTTGACTGCAGATTTGCATGGACACATTTATTTTGACGAAAAATGTTTAATTTCACCACAATTCTTTCAAAACCAACTAGTTAATAAAACAAAAAATCTTATTGAAAAAATATGAACAGATACTGCTGCTTCCTCCCCTTCCTTCAACAACAAACCAAACTGAAAGATGGCCGATCGACATATAAATATTGAGCGTGCAGTGCTAAACTAACTCTAGAATCTGGACCCTAGATCTATGTTTAGTATCAGTTTAAATTTGGTGTTTCTCACAAGAATATAATATGACATTAACTTAATTTAATCATAATAAACGTTGCAAAGCTGAACCAAGTTTGAATCTTGCCCCTTAATCTATGTTCAGAATCAGATTCAGTCTGGTAATAATAATAATAATAATAATAATAATAATAATAATAATAATAATAATAATAATAATAATTATAATAACAATAATAATAATATTTTTAATTTTTCAACAAGAGAAATGCATTGGTCTACTTATTAATTTAATTGCGGTAGAGTTCAGTGAAAATCGAGGAGAGTACATAAAGCTGCCATATTTGATTATTTATTTCCTTAATTTCACTGGCTATTTGGTACCTCACGGTAACGTTGCTTTTTATTACCAAGAGCTAACATTGCCCTATTCTTAGAAACTCGACGATCTGTAAAATACAGCTAACAGCATTTGGGTAAATTTTGTTATGACTTATAAAAATTCTTCATGCAAAAGATGAGAAATGGCAATCAAACGCAAAAACGAGAAAACAACTTTATAGTATACAATGATGTCCTATAACTAAAGGCGTTTTTTCACAGCATGGTGTATCTCTTCGCGCTGCGCAACTATTATTTAGCAGCAATAGATATCAAATATCTGATAATGTATGAATTGTAAAGAAATAACCCAAAATAGTCCGCACTGAACGCACACATCTAAGATAGTGTATAATTATTTTGCAGTGTAGGCTGATTGTGTGGGCTGAAAAATACTCTAGGTTCCCAGCTAGTACAAATATTTAGACAAGCATTTAGAGTAAGAAAATGAGGGAGAAAACCTCTACATTTTCTGTTGGGTTAAAATGAAGAGCACTGAAATATGTGAAAGGAGGAAGATGTGAGGGCAGACCATAATTTAAGCAATCATTGCTCAAAGCTTGGTTTACCCTTGGGTTGGTGTGAAGTGTTAAAAACACTCTTCTTTCTTATTATCATTAAAAAAAAAAAGAACTGAAGTAATTCATTGTAAGTATATTTTTCCATCCAACTACCAAAAATAGAACTCGACTGGTTTGTAAAATATTAGAGAGAAGTGCAACAGACATGTGTGCATTAAAAATAAGGTATTACATAAATAAAACACCACCCATAAAGCTTAAAATGTAAATATTGTATTTCAAAGTTTTTTAAAAATGCACTTGAATATAATAGCAAAGTGTTAAAAGGTGTTTGGTGTAGCTGCTGGATGTTTTTACACTCTTGATATCTACTAAGAATCAATATAAATAACAAACAGACCTGTAAGTTTTCCTAGAAGAAATTGCCTGAAAATATCTACCGCCTCTTGGCGAGTTTTTCTAGGGGAGTCGGAGGCATGCTCCCCGAAAAATTTAGTAAAAACTGAGTCCAAAATTGTGTGAATAGTGAATATTTTGAGTTATGTCAGTAAAAAAAAAAAAAATATATATATGGGGCCTTTTTCGTCCGAAGAATAACAAATTGATGAACACCATTAAACTAGAGAAGTTAAAAAACAAAACTTAATGTTATCGGTACTGTAAGACATGCATTGATGATTGATTCTCATCTGCATTAGAAGTCAACTATGTCAGTAGAAGAGCAACAAGTGTGATAGACTCACTCTTGTTCTTTCATGTATATATGCCCCTTGCTAGCCTACCTAACATTAACAAAGCGGTTCATCAAAAAATATTGATTTCATGCGTTATTAAGGGAGTTTGCCATGGGTGTAAAAAAAAAAAAAAAAAGGTGGTGCATGCAGTTATAACGATTAAGATTCTAGTCTGAACCATATCTACATTAACAATATTGTGTAAAAGTACACTAAAGCAGTAGAGCGCATGATCTGAATGATAGTACCTTAGTAAACATGATCATTGAGAGTTAAGTATGATCGAACGCAGCTCAAGAACAATAAAAATCATAATGTGGAAATGACGCCGAGAGCATAGAACTGAATATTAAGGTTGAGAGATGGGTATTAATCGAATAAATAAACGATAGACTCAATCTAAATTAAGGGTCTTTGTAAAAGTAGATTCTAGCACAGAAGAATAGTACCAAAGATTGGGTGTGAACATGGAGAGATCAGAATTAGGACGAATAAACATCAAACTAGACCTACATTCCTTGTTTGTAAATGCACATTAGAAAGCATGATGACGCGGAAGAACTGCGTCATGGACAGTAAGATAAAAAGCATTAAGTTGGAAATGACAGCGATATCTATGACTTTGTTGACTAACCCAATCTCGATAATAAATGTCAAGTGCAAAAACAAAAGAGAAACATGCCTTATCGATATAATAATTCATTTGTTCCTACACTTTCTTTTGTGCATAAAACTTTGTTCTTTTATTTTTCTGTAGCAGGCTTTGACAGAAAATTACAGCCGTACAAAATTGTTTAATGCGAGAAGCATCGAGGTTGTCATACTTTTCAGTAAAAAAAAAGTATTGCCGTATTTGAGGAGAAAAAGCATACTGGTTGGCAGCTCTTCAGTAATGCATTACGATACCGCTTGTATTTAGTTCTTACTAATAGGTGGCGCTTCAGATGTAAAAACACATACGCCCTAATAAAATATGTCTCCGAAACGAAATGCGGCTGCAGACTTTTTTGTCTCTTTAAAGGCTACTGTATACGGATCCGACTTGAATTTTCGTGAGGAAAGATCCTACCGGAAAGTCCGACTTTTCCGCTTACATCAAATGTTGGCTGGAAATCAGGTTGGAAAAGTCTTGATCGTCAAAATTGTCAGAATTCTGACTGTTGTCGGAAAATTTACAGGTCTGATCAAATTATTAGGTTGTTGTTTTTTTTTAAATTACACTTAACATTTAGAAGAAAACTTATCCGCAGCAACCATATTGACTTACTTGACATTCATCTTTCTTGAATGGATCTGTAAAATTCTAGCCCTGGCTTCTTCATTAGGTTGAGGGAATTCTATTTTTCTGTCGAGGCGTCCGGATCGCAGCAGAGCAGGGTCAAGAATATCAACTCTATTAGTTGCTGCAATCACCTGGATGGAAAACAAGCAAATTATAATTTCTACAGTGTTTAATCACAAATCTAGACTAGCTTTAACAGCCAAGGAGAACGTGGCTCTTTGCTGAAATAACATCACATTTTGAATCGTTTTACATTCAATGATTCATTTGCTAACACATAATAGCAGCTGTAAATTCTAAATACAACAAGTTATTTAAAGGAAGGTTCTCCAAAGCATCCAAATTGATCATGCTTGAAGAAAGAGTTCAATTTTTCCCTTTGATTATTAAGGTTAAAACATTTGTTGAAAAAGATAACAGGGTGAAAAAAAAGAATTATCACCTAAAAATCATGGCTACATATGAATGTTTACCTTGATCATGGCATTCGGCTGAAACCCATCCATCTGATTCAAAAGCTCAAGCATAGTACGTTGTACCTCACGATCTCCCGCTTTTTCACTGTCAAATCTTTTTGTGCCTAGACAAAATACAAGAATGTTTATCAAAAGAAGCACTCTGAATTAAATTGTCTTTTGCATCAATGATATAAAAAAGAATTGAATTATTTTGGACCTAAGGAATAAAGATTACAAATTAACTTCGGTAAAACTTTGTTGAAGATACGCACCAATAGCATCCAATTCATCTATGAAGATGATGGCTGGCTGTTTTTCTTTAGCTAGAGCAAAGGCATCTCTGACCAGCTTGGCTCCATCACCGATGAACATCTGAACCAGTTGTGGACCAGCCAGTTTCAGAAAAGTTGACTTGGTTTGGGCAGCGCAAGCTCTTGCAAGCAAAGTTTTGCCAGTCCCAGGAGCCCCATAAAGTAACACACCTTAAAAAAGAGAAAAAAGATTTTAAAACATTTAATACCTCAATTTAGGAAAAGTTGAGAGGAAAGGAAAAAAAGAGGATTGAGAGACAAAAAGAAACAGTAAAAAGACACAGAGCATAGACAAGTCGCGAGAAAAGATACTATGGACATATATGCCTTCATTGCATTGAACTCTATGTAAAGTATCTCACGGTTAAAGGGCATGAATTAAGTAAATCAAAAACTTTGATCTTACAAAAATTTCTTTTTCTGCTTGTGTTTTCTAGATATTGATATTGAATACAAATAACAGCCCCCCCCCCCAATTAAATATCAACTAACATTTTTACCTTTTGGTGGTTGAATTCCCAATGCCTCGAATCTCTCTTTGTGAGTCATTGGTAAAACAACAGCTTCAATGAGCTAAAAACATGGAAAGAAAAAAAAAATCAACTCAGAATGGAAAAAATATGATCTTGATTTTTCATCTTGACAACAGGAGGGAAAAAAGAATAAAGGGGATCATCAAAAGTGGGATGCCTTACTTGGGAAGACAGCATAACCAGCATTTTTTTTTCTATTTTAGATACAAGGCAAGTAAGTCTTAAGCCACTTAAGTGCTCAGCTTTTAAAGTCAGTACTATTAGGGATGCCACAAGACCCAGGCGAAATTTCGAAACTTAGGTAGTGGGTAAAGAAGAGGGGAAGGGGTCCCCCCTCATGGGACTGAAAATTTTCAAGATTTTTATCTGTTTAGAGAGGCTCTGAGAATGTCCCTGTGGTGACAAATGGTTACAATAATTAAAGGAAATAGATGTATTACATTTACCTTGTTTTAAAACTTGCTAACAGACATTTCCCAGTAAACAAAATGTGTAACAGATTTTCTTCTTTACTGGGTTCCATTTAGACCTTTAGATTGTACTTTTTTATTCATCAAATCTGCATCAAGAACGTTTATTTTTATTGTACATCTGATCTAGTATCATGGACCAGAATTTTGATAAATTGTGAACTGTGCAGTGTGCATCTATTTCATGAAGGGAAAAAAACAAAAACGAAGCATGCTGATAAGCACAAATCTAAAACTGGATCTAGAATTAATGAATTACGAATGTCATTGTTTTACAAGCAAAATGTGCTCATCGCCCATTCCAATGTAGCTATCACATTAGATACACCTCAGTTAAAACTAATCATAGATAGATCACGATTTTTTAAAATAAAAGCTAGCATACTAGAGTGTATGTTAATTTGCTAAGTTAATCATTAATGAGCCTTAGAACAATTTGGCAGATGCTTTGTAGTTCAAACAGCAAAAAATTTGAGTCAAATCAAACAAATCCCAGCATGAATCAATTTGTTGGAAAAGACGACAAGGACTGGACAGAGATGGATAGATCGGTGTTATTTGGAGGAACAAACATTTCGATAAGATCATCTAGAGGTTTATATCGGTAACCCAGATAATACTCAACTACAATGCCAATACCGAAAAAAAAAAAGACAACAAAAGTCATTTAACAGTGTTCTTCGTTTTTCTTTTCCGTACTTGCAAAACTTGAATAAATTTATTTTCCTACTTTGGGTTGAGTTGCACAATTTACCATAGTTTTATAATAATCAGGAACAACATCATTTTGCTATAAGCAGCGGCTTCATACAGAAGGATGCATGTTTCGGAATAGAAGCGTATTGACTTTCACTTTTATAATTATGCAGGAATATGCAAGGTGTGACCTTGGAAATCGCCGGTTGACTGTTTGTTGAGTAAGGACATAAACTCTCATAAGCCAGTTGAGAAAACAAAACAAACAATGGTGTTCGTGACTGTGGATCTAGGTTTTGTAGAAGTGATGATGACCAACAATACATATTAACAAGGAATGTTTTTCCAAGAGAAGTGTGGAAAACTTTCCGGAATTTTCGAAAAAGTATCTTCCAGACATTGGACAGAGATGGGCATTAATTTCCATTCACACTTGTTAACCCCTGTTACTACTTTTAACTATTAAATACTTATTTAAGGTGCAGATACATTGATCACAAAATAATATGCATGTTAAATCTTGTTCCAAACAGATGACCACGCATGTCGTCGGCCTGCAATTATTGGTCTGCCTACCTTTATACTTCTTTTGGCATAAACACATTTTGTCAACACCATCCCATCCATTCATAACTTTACGAAGTGTATGATTTATTTGTTTTTGTTTTTTAATGGCAATCTGTGTTAATACTTCATAAATACTGTTTTTTTTTTTGTTTTAATGTTTTGTATGTAAGACATAAGGAAAATAATATTTGAGTATTTTCAAAACTCAAAAACCATCTATTGCACTTTGTTTTGTTTGAAAGAGAAAGAAAAGAACTAAGCCATTACCAACCTCTTGAATTTGTTTATCAAGACCACCAATATCTGCGTACTGTTCAGTTGGTCTCTCATCAACCTCCATGGCCTTTACTCGGGAATCATACCTTAAGAAAAAAACATATCAAATTTGTGCCCAAATAGCATTTCAACAAGACTATTTTGACCACAATTCCTTTTCTTAAGCTCTATATTTGTAATTTGATTACAACTGAATATAAAAATGGGAAAGTTAAAATGTAAACTTAAGAAAAAGGATACATACTCTAACTAGAGAAATTCATGCGACTGTTATAAATAAAAAAATTCAACCCCTTGAATACCCAACATCTCGATGTCACTAGAACGCCAGATGCCAACGACGGCCTCTGGTCTATGACGATATAAATTTTGGAGTGTTTACAAAGCGGTCTCCCAATCCCACATCCTTTGAAAGAATATTCTACATTAAATCTTTTTGAGTCCTGATGAATCTGGTGCAATGCTCTAGTGTTGATCCCTTTTCCTTTTCCTTTTCAAAGTCAGATGAAGAGCAAGGTAG
This sequence comes from Elysia chlorotica, assembly GCA_003991915.1. NCBI lineage: Eukaryota > Metazoa > Mollusca > Gastropoda > Plakobranchidae > Elysia > Elysia chlorotica. The sequence goes on from RQTK01000009.1 coordinate 719,937, forward strand.
TTTGTTATTTTTTCAATAAAATAAAAATAGCTGCATTATCTAATACTTACTCTGCTGGTAAGGTTTCCAAAATAAGGTAGGAGTCTTTGTTCACACCCTGTAAAGTTAAAATAAAAAGATTTCTGACACTTGCACTCATACACATACAATTGGATAAAATACAAACTTTAAAAAAAGAATATAGCACTTTTCTCATATTTCTAGGACAACAGTATATTTGTGTTCTCAGTCACCAAACAGAATATATCCTTTATGATAATAAATTAGTTAAATTAAAACATGAAAACCAAGGAAAAACTAGATTATTCTTTGGAAAATTAAAATTTTTTTCTTTTATCATCCAAAATGGGAAAGCACTAGAAGTTAGCTGATACCCTCAATTTCCTTAATTTCTTGTTCAAAGTTCGATATAGAAATATTTTTCAAACTGCGATATCTAGCTGCACTGACCTCCCGTTAATTTTCCAGTGAATTAGAGATCCAAAGATATTACAGAGACGCTTTTCTCTAGAAAATAGTTAAATGTATTATGAAATGGCAATTGCAAGTTATTTTATGATACGTACCAAAATATGGCACATTTTAATTTCTATATACATACTACGACATAATATATAAGCAAACCAAACAGGCCTGAAGGAAGAAGATTGGCATTTGTGTCATGTGGTTGGAATTCTAGTCTCAAGGTCCCGATAACATTTTAGAAAAATCTGAGCCAAAGTAACATAATAATAATGATTTTAAAAATTAGAGAAATCCTTACCACCAAGTCCCCTGGTTTAAGATTCTCTGCATCCACAAGTCCAATGACAGGCAAGAAGTATGTCTGAAGCAAACCAAATGTAAATGTTAGCATCAGTTTAGTTAATCAACAGCAAAAGGGAAAATGTTTATCAAGGTAATATATAAATTTAGATAAAAAAACACAAAGATGTCTTAATAACACTCTACAGTATCTATAGCGAACAATGATTATTAATGAATTTATAGACTATATTTTTCTTTAAAATGTTGACGTGAGTCTGGCAGAATATATTAAAGGGGAGTTTGGGGGGAGAAGAAACGAACCAGCACAAGTGTTGCAGTGTTTGTTCTTCCAATAAGGGGGTCCCCAGTTCGGAACCAAGGATCCAAAATTTATTTGTATGATTTTGATCCCTTCTGGATGGGCCGATACCAGTATAATGCATGGGTGTAAGTCAGTAGGGGTGGTGAATCCTGGACATTCTCCTTTTCAAAATTCATCAAAATTCAAGCTTTTGTTAGTGATATATAAGTGTCTTCCCTATCACAAAGTGACACGAGGCGCCGTTTACAAACCAAAAATACACACAACATATCATTCATGTTCTGAATAGAGACTGAGACAGACAGAGAGATAAGAAAAAGAGGGGAAAAGAATAAGAGAGTAATTGAGTTGGTATAACGACCAACATCAGCACTATATAAACTATATTGTGGACGGACCCCAATGAACACATCTGAAAATTTTATTTGTTGCCACACATGAGACATGGAGAGGATACCATGTCTCATGCCTGACAGTCTCAGCGCGTCATATTATACTTACAACGACCCAACCAGTTACAGGGGATGAAATCGGACAAATAAATCTACCTAGCGAAGGATTCGAACACCAAACCACCTGATCTGGAGACCAACGCTTTACCACTTCAGCCAGTTTGCATCCACGAAAGAGAGAGGAAGGGTGGAAGGGGATAGTGTGCATGAAAGACAGAGGAATAGAGAGATGGGCCGGGAGAGAAAGGAGTGAAAGAAGTGTCAAGGTAGCAGTTGTAGTTGAGTTGGTTTAATGTCCAATGTCAGCACTATATAGACCATATTGTGGACGGGCTGCAAGACTGACGTCGGACAATTTTTATCATTATGTACTGCCACACATGAGACAGGGTGGGAATCAATACCATGACTCCTGTCTCAGCCGGTCACATTAGCCTGACACCAACCTAACCAGTGAGGGGCAAAATCAAATCACAGACCTCCGTCCCCAGGCTCCAAGTTCCTGGACAAGCAAAGGAAAAAGGAAGAGGGAGAGAAAGAGAAAGAACAAACATACGAGAGATAGCAGGTGAGAGAGAGAGTGGGGAGATGAAAAAATTCAGAAACTCAAACGAAGGGGCTATATATTTACTTGCAAAACGCCTAATCTTATTAAGAGATCATAGATTCAACTGTCATTTTATGTTTGTGTGTGTGTGAGAGAGAGAGGGATGGAAAGAGAGAGCGTGTGTGTGACTCTGATTATGGATAGATTAGATCTATAATATCTCAGTTTGTGATCAGATTTATTGAGTCTGATCTGTTTTGCTCACGTATTTAGCCTACATGAGAGGCAAAAAAAGAAAGAAAAACAGAGAAATGGTCTAGAACGCTAACAGGCGAAGAGCAGATAAGAACTTAAGTTAAACAATGCAAGGTCTAGGTATTAAAATCTGATACAGGTATTTCTCCAGTTGTGCCCATAGTTTGTGCGTGAAAAAGCAAAAGATAGAGATAGAGACAGAGGGAGAGAGAAATAGAGGGGGAGAAGAAAGAGAGAGAGAGAGAGAGAGAGAGAGAGAGAGAGAGTGAGTTTAACTAACAGTTAAGATAAAACGCAAATCTCCCTATTGTTTAGATAAGAGTTTGAAATCTACATGAGATTTTTTCGTATTTTCGACTTTCCTTTCTTGGAAGGAATAAGCGACACACTAACTATATGTTGATAAGTTTAAAAATAAATACAGCAAAAAGGGCTATAAGCTAAACCAATGAGAGACTCCCTTTAGGCAAAGTCGGTGACGTTATAGCTACGCGATCGGGAGACCCAGGAATCCCTTATTGCCAAGCAATAGATCTAATCTTTTTAAAAAAATATTTGCGCATAAAATATAGCAAACAACCATGCATGCTCTATCAGGGGGCAAGAAACTTGTAAAAATTACTAGGGAAAGCTACAGGCTTTTTAACTTGAGGCTCTTGTAACCCAACAATGCGGCATGCGACAGGTTTAGAAAAATATTCTGGTTTATCGTCAGCATGTACTTGAATTAATTTAAGTCCCTGATCTACTGCGATCCCTTAGTATCTAAATTCTTAAAAAGAAATTGCCGTATATTCAGATGACTGAAAGTCTCTTTCCTGTAGAGAAACAAATCTTCTGATCATGCGCGCATTCTCGAAAAGAAAAGTTCCAACTCAAGCCGGATGATGGAAAACAAAATTAACCAAGACTACAGTCATGGTGCTGCCTTGTGTCCTGCCAGAAAGGAAAAAATGTTAAAAAAAAAAAACTATGGTGTGACAGGTATTTTGATTTGTCAGGAATAAAGAACTACACGATTTTTTCCCGGTGCCAATGCCATCCTATACACAAGCTCTGAGGCCACGATGAATTTTCTTAGATTTAATCAGAAGCCGAATTTGGAAGAGGATCGCACAAATCCAGAAATCCGGTTTATTCCAGAAAAATTTGCACCCATGAGTGACTGGCTGAGACAGGAGTCCTGCTACCCCCGCACTGTCTTTGTGTGGCAGCAGGTAAAACTGCCAAAAGTATTTAAAGGAGGCCCCTAAGTACATTTAAAATGTAAACTCGTTGGTTTAAAACTTTGATAAACAAATTTGTTTTTAGTTAATATAAATTGCTAATCTCTTAATGCTTTCAAAAATTTTTCAGTAATACACGAACTGTTCCGGAAAAAAAAGGTGAAACTGTCTCAAATCTTATTTTATCATGATGGTTAAAACACTTTAAAACTAGACAAACCTGTCTTGTTGACGTTTTTATGACAGCACATTTCCCTTTCCTCTGTGAATCTAAATCAATATTTGCTCCATCTTCTTCGCCTTGGTCTTGTGGATCAACATCTAACAGCTGTAAAAAAACCAACATGGAATACTTAGAGTAAATGTTTATTTAGTAAGTAAACCATAACTACATGTATTTCATGTTTAGGAATTTTTTTTAAATGTCACTTTATAATAAACCAAAAAGTGCAATAATCCATATAAACAATATTTGTTGTTTCTCCCCCCCCCCCCCCCCTTTTAATTCCATCTAGTCACACCTACCTCAATCACATTTGATACAAGGTATGGTAGCGTTTTGTTCACTTTAATTTTTTCAGTGTTTTCTTTTATCTTCTCCTTCTGAGCTTGCAATTCATGAATTTTTTTTAAATGTCACTTTATAATAAACCAAAAAGTGCAATAATCCATATAAACAATATATTTTGTTTGTCTTTCTTCCCCCCCCCCTCCCTTTTAATTCCATCTAGTCACACCTACCTCAATCACATTTGATACAAGGTATGGTAGCGTTTTGTTCACTTTAATTTTTTCAGTGTTTTCTTTTATCTTCTCCTTCTGAGCTTGCAATTCATGAGAAATTCTCATGATCTCTGATTTCATAATCTGCAAGAAAAGGAAAAAAGAATGGTAAGAAAAAAATGTACATTAAACATATTATTATGTTGTTTATTAAGTTTTATGGAACCAATACAAGTGTTTTATCTTATCCTCTGTTTAAATGAATTTTAAGTAACATTCTGACCAATTCTAGAGAAGCAAATTCAAAGGAGGAGCTCTCTACAGGCAAACTGCCTGTTTCTACACTTTATCAATAAAGGAAAAGAAAGTTGCAGGAGCAGAAAATAAATCACCTGCGCCTTTTTATAAAAACATATTCATATTATTATTAATAAATATATATTCATGATTACTATTTGAACATAATGATTAATATTCATATTATCAACTAATTATTGCTAAAACGTCTGAAAACTTAAAAGCTGAAAATTATTGGATATGTTGAAATTTTAACTTATTAATTTATAAACAGCAAATTTGAATAGCAGTAAGACGAAAGCCTAAAAACAATATCAAGATTCAGATAATACTAAGCTATATACAAGAACATAATGGTAATTTAAAATTTTAAAAAAAAAAGTATTTTTTACATTTTTTTAAAGGATGCAACAATATTTTATAAAGAACAATAAGTAAGTCTGAGTTCTGTAACCACATTCTCATTGTACCAGCAATGAAAGCAATGAAATTGTTGATTTCTTTTTCTTGTTTCTTACCACTGCCAAATAGCACCAGATATGGTAATCAATTCAATTCAATGTTTATTCAGTCAATATATATTAAGAACATACATATCGAAAATTATTTTGTCAAGCACAGGCTTTGCAAGACAATGTCTTTAAACCAACACAACATTAAAGATACCTATGATATCTACTTACCTTTATTTCATTGTCCAGTAAACGAGTTCGCCCAACAATTTCATCTGTGGGCATGCGTAGTACTTCTTCTCCAACAGATTCCTTAGAGAAAGAATTTATAAATAAAAGCAAGATAATTTTTAAATCTTTTACATTACAATTTTAACAAATACTGAAAGAAATCAGTAACATTTTTTTTTAATATTTAAATAATTCAAATTGTAATAACTTAAGTTAAACATTGATCCCTACTGCCTAGAGCCTGTATGCAACTCTACATTAGTTTAGTAAGTTTTACCGTAAGAACCTATCAGCGCACTAAGTTTGATGCAACCAATACCTTCACTTACTAAGTTTATCGTAATAACTAAGTTAGAAAAACCCTGTCATACAGCTGTTAAGACAATTACGTAGCCAATCAGCGCATTGCTTTTTCTTATAGCTAAGCATGCCACGAAAGCAACAAAAGCGTCAATTCGGACGCCATCTTGGAAACTCCTCGACTCATTTTTTAAAATATGCAAAATAAAACAACAAAGCGATAAGTTTAGATACAACAAGGTTCAGTTACTAGAAAGTAAATTTAACCAAAATTTATTAAAAGGAAATGAGCCTAGCTCTAACGGTGCCGCATTCGCAGCAAAGTGTAAACGAGTGTGGAGTGTTTGGAGGTGTGTCTAAAGGTCACTCTGGGTCAGCGGAAGATTGTTGCCTTAGCCTAGCTAAACTTAACTACACAAGCGTCATAAAAACAGTTGCATACCATCAACTTAAGCGTAGCAGTTATGATATAAACTTGGGGTAGTTAAGTTGAAAAATAATAGTAAAAGTTGCATACGTGCCCGGGTCCGTTTTGAGGGGATCTCAGCAAGGTATTTCCAACTTTACCTGATCATAACTCAGGTTCTGCCTGACTGATTTTCACAAAACAAGGACCATTGAAACGGGCTTCATTTTACGCAATTCAGACACCTGTTAAATCTATGTACACCAATAAGAATGGAAATTATAATGAAAATAGTATGCTAGGGTAGACTAGACCCTGCAGCAGGACCCTGGCTGTGGTTTGCAGCAGGGTCTACCTCAGCATACTAATGTCGCTTGCTATCCTTAGCTAAGACCTTGAAGCTTGCTTGCCTGAAACTTTTCCTTCACAAAATATTACTTCACCATTATGTTCATATTTTTAAATCTATAATCGAATAGCTCTAGACAAGTCAATAGGAAGATTGGTAGATCAAAGTAAAATGGATGAGCCTATAGATCTGAACTTGCTCTACCTACTGCTACAAGAACAAGTGGAGTCTCCAGGTGCATATATCATTAACATATGTGAATTAAATTACCTCTTGAAAGAATTTTTAAATAAAAAGAAGATTCCTCTTTCATTTCTAACATAATATTTAGAACTGAGTAAGCCAATCAGAGGACATTTTTATAGCTGGGCACCAATTGTTGGACAATCTTTTAAAATTAATAATTTCCTTTAGTCTTTAGCTATAAGAACTGTGGCTAGAAGAGTCAATCAATTGCTTATTGGCTACTTTGGATCTAGAACTACAAACTACCTCCATAAAGATTAATTCTGTTACTTTTTTTTACTAGTAGAACAACTAACAAGAGAGGAAGAAGGGAAAAAAGTAGGTATGCAGCGCAATACATTGGCTTGCGGTGTGTACTCTACCTGTCCAACTCCAAGTGATATTTTATCATTCTGTGATTAGATATAGAATTAAAGTGTATAGATCTAGATTCTAGATCAATCCCAATTTCTTCCCCCCCACCCCCCCCGAGATAAAATTAAAGCAAAAAAAAAAAAAGTAGGCTACTGGTTTTAAAAGATTTCCTAACCAGCTGCTGTTAGGGCAGTCATTTTGTCTTCCCTAAAGAAAAGAAGAAAGGTCTGTCAATTGAAACAGAGTGCCTCTGTGCCCATTGACACAAAGCGAGGTTATGGAGTGATTTTATTTTTGACATAGGTGATTCTTACCACAATGCATGTGGCGGATTTCACAAAATTGGTTCACTGAGGTGGTGCTAACTTTCAAGTTGTATTTGAGTTAATATGTTGATAAATTCTTTTATTGTTTTATATACATGTATTGTTTGTGTATTGAAGGAGCTAGAAATTAGAAAAGTAACCAAATATGAGTTTTAAAGTATTTTTCTATTTTTTTTCCATTTTACATGTGTGGCCCTTGTCGATTTAGGGATGAACCAAATATCCCATTTTTATGGACCTTATTGTTGATGACATAAATTGGATAATTCTTCCTCATTTGATAAGTCTGCATTAAAAGCAAGTATTATGCTTTGAAAAAATGTCGCACTCCAGTTCCTTGAGTATATCATCGAGAATCTAAGAGCTGTAAAAAATGCCCTTTGTTGTCCCCACGTGTGCATCCAATCTTCTACTCTAGATCTAGACTTCTATTTTATTTTTAAGGAAAGACGTAAAAGATACTCTTCTCGTTTGAAAAACAGAAAGGCCTTTATAAATAGAATGCGCAGAAGTCCAGAAATCGGGGTTTTGCACTGAAGACAAAGAATTTAACGAGATTTTACATTCCAAGGGGGTGTGCTTCTGGCTAAAACGACAGAGTGCACCAGTTTTCCAGACTTTCGTTTTCATTACTCTGTGACTTTGCGCTCAGGAACAAACATAAAATACAATCGTTCTGATTCAAACTTCCTTGTATACATCGTAGCTCTTCTTGTTTTTGTGGTATTTAGAGTGCTATTAATAATTTTAAACCTGCGCATCGTATCGAAAGGTTGACGACAGAGGCCTTAAATAGAATTTCTCTCCTAATTTAATGTTTCTTAGGTCTAAAAAAAGATATTTTAATTTGTGACGTAGCCTACAATTAATTGTAACATTAATTGGCTGGGAATAACTAGGCCTATAACATGATAAGAATAAGTAGGCCTAATCCTAATGTGATTTATAAGAAAACAATGAAGTGGGCAGAGCGCTAGACTAGATCTAGACCTACATCATTCTAAGATTGGGTCTAGATTTAGATTTTAAGTCTAATCTTGATTCTAGATTTAGATTTAGAATCTAGATTCTAGTGATTAGTTTTAGAATCTAGATCTAGATCTAGATATATAGACTGTACTGTAAGAATCAAGCCTCAGACCGAATCTACATGAGATTTAGACTAGTCTAGATCTAGATATCATGGCGAAGATTAATTCGTCATAGAGATTGCAAATTACCTCTCCATCGTCCCATATGGACTTGTCTTCAAGAGATGACATATTTGTGATCAAAAGTTATAAAGGAAACAAAAAACTTCAAAACCCAATGTAAGTTCCAATCTGAATGATTCAGCCGAAACACACACAGTATACACAATTTTTTTCTGTTTCTTTCAATCTACTTCCGGGAGAGTCGACTCAGTAGAGTACAAAGGAAGGCGTTCGAAACCCTCTTAGTTGGAGCCAAAGAGATTCCCCTATAAATAACTAGGGAGCTTTGGTTGGCGAAGCGAACAGTTTACTGGCGTTGGTCGCCCAAGCGGGTCGAAACCCTCGATTGGACAAATTATTATGCTTTCTGGATTTCGCCATCTACGGAGGTTGAGTCGCGTCCTTGTAATGTGACCTGCTGGTATGTGAGTTTAAAACAAGGTACAACCTCCACAAATCATCGTTCAAACTACATGTACATCACAAGATGCATGACACGAAATGTAGCGAGCAATTTGGACACTGAAAAACAACACAGACCATTAAATACACTGGAAAATTGTAAGGCAAGTGAAGCCAGTAAGACAAGTGTGTCACCTGTGCTTAGAGGTAAAGTACCAGATACTCATAAAGAGACCCACAGAAAGGTATTTTCTCACTGCACCTACAGAAAATGTTTCCTGCTATGATGTCAAACACAAAGAAAACATCGCGTGACGAGAGCAGCCTCTAGAGTCGCGACACGTAAAAAATTTTTATTATTACCGTTAACATAAATATGTCTCTCAATTTGACTTTTCAGTGTGAGGCTAATAATTTTTACATTTTTCAAAACTGTATGCCTTGCACTAGCTTTTCGGTCTTGATTCTTGAGGCTAGTCATTGGATTTCTGTTGCGTACATAAAAAAAATGCAACATGAGGGTAAGACGTGTTAATCCAGTGGGAGCATACACGACACAAACCCCACCCCCTCCCTCTGGAATAGAAACCTGAAATATCAGAAGTGGAAAGACAACATCAAAATACCTCTTATATCACGTCTCTTATAAATCAGAAATGAAAAGACATAAAAGGGGGGGGGGGGTGATAAAACTATTGCTGATTCCCCTCTATCACGAGTTTGGTCCTTTGACATTTAACGTGAACAGGGCTTTTGTAGACTAGACAGGAAAGTTATTGCATTATTGGTCAGTGACCATTTTAAAAGTTGTATCTGTATTTTGCAAATTTCATTTGGTAGTTTGTAACTATGTTGTTGGTTGTTTTGTTTTTTAAAGACTCAGTTTAAAATCAGCGCACATCAAATGTTTGAAGGGCCCTAAACTTTACGGTAAAGGTTGGTTTCTAAACGTCAAGGTCAACAACACTAGAGCAGGATATCCGGGACTTGTCCGATCACACTATACTGAGGCCTACACAACCAGTAAGCTACTCGAAAAAAACGCGGCCTCCAGAACGGGGTTCGAAACCATACCTCTTGTTTCGGCAGCCCACTTTTCAGCTTCAGTGCCACCGCAACCCATAACCCCTTCCCCCTGATGCCGTTCGAGCTTCCCCTCACACTAGTTCTGTGGCAGATGAGCCGAGGTCATCTTTTGGAACAGTTTCGATGTCCTGTTAAAGACCTTTAATCAGGCAATCAAAATAATAAATTGATTGAGGATGGCATGCGCTGATCCTGTGAAGTTGAGAAATGTGTTATCTTCACTAAATATATGATATTGTTTAGTTTTATTTCCTGAAGTTCCCAGATCTCTTATCAAATTAATGCTAAACCATGTTTTCTACCACCATATTTTGATATTGGAACTCTTTGGTGAATTTTATTTCTCGGCGGCTGTCTTAACTGGATGAAGTGAAATACATTTTTAAAAATTAATCAGTTAAGTACTATGGAACAAAACATGTAACTACCAGTCATGTTGCCATTCTAATCTAGTTCGATAATTTATTCATTTCCCGCAAACAAACAATCATTTATTTATACGTAATTATAAGGCACCAAAACGACGTTATTAATATAATATAATTATTTCCTTTTATTGTATCGCTGCTTCATGTGAAACAATTTAAATTCTAGATAATACATGGAATTTAATCAAAGGTTTTGATGTAGCATTTTAGTAGGTATAAAAGACTAATACAAGTAAGTTTTGTATCTAAAGCTTTAAAAGTTCTAAAAATTGTTAAATGTAAAATCTCAAAATGTGTAAATAGTTGGGCAAGCCCTATTCCTCGCTTAAAAAGCAATCATTATATTCAAGAGTTCACCCCTGTCTCTCAGTCTCTCTATCTGTCTGTCTCCCGCTCTCACTCTCACTTTCTCTTTTTGTCTCTCTCTCTCTCTCTCTCTCTCTCTCTCTCTCTCTCTCTCTCTCCTTATTTCCTTCTTTGTTGCGCCTCTCCTTTTATGTTCTTTTTATATGTCTTTCTTCTTTTTATTAGTTATTTAAAATCATAGATAGGAAGCCAAAGCAATTAACAATGAGTATAATTTATTATGTTTAAGAAGCTGTTATATACAACACATAACATTTTGCTTAGATTAAGTACTGCTCTAATCTTGGGTCTTGGCGCAGCTTGTCGAAAAGTTCTTGATACAGGACTACGGCATGAACCTTCAAACTGTAAAAAAAAAAAAGAATACATCAAAACAAAATCAGTGAATCCAATCATCTTTTTAAAACGGTGATTTATCAAGCCTTGCAAATATTTTTAATATACCATATGAAAAAAAGACAAATTGTACACACCCTTTCTTCCTTAAAATTGATGAAATAAGAGGGAATGCCTGAATTATCTTTCCTTATTTACAAATGAAAAGCAGCTAAATAGAACCTATAAGTGTGTTGTTGTTTTTTTTTTTTTTTGGTTGTTTCGTTTATGTAAAAATGCAATGCAATAGTGAATAAATGCACCAATTTCAATACCGGTACATGTATAAACTGATTTACTAGTTATCTTAGATTAGGCTTTTCACCGATGTTCTTCTCAGTGTTACATAGTAGCAAAAGCTGTTTGTAGCTTTTTTAATCGAGTCATTAAAATTATATAAGCTTGCCATTAAACTACCATCCTCTCTTTTTTATTCTGTCTGTCTGTTTGTTTGTCTGTCTATACCTCTCTGCCTCTCTCTCTATCTTTTTGTCTGCCTGTTTCTCACTGTGTCTCCGTCTTATAGTCTCTATGTGTGTCTGTCTATCTGCATCTCTATCTTTTTACTCTCTCTCCTCCCTCCCTCCCCCTCTCTCTCTCTCTTCTCTCTTCTCTTTATCTTCTCTCCCTATCTCTCTCTCTCTGTCTCTTTCCCCTACCCTTCCTCCAACTTTTGGAAAGCACCGTGCATGCTAGAAAACAATGGCACGGGTACGTTCGTTCAACCTTTACTAATTATGCCTTGTTTATATTTTTATACACAATGCAATTAAAAAGACTCCTTTTACTCACTAAGCAAGTCGCTGCTCCAATATATGCGCAGTAAACATATGTTTGACCATGAAGTCACGGAAATCCTGCATGTCTTGCAGCGACATGGTGGGGAAGTGGCTGGCGTACATAAGCTGGGCGTTCTCAAGGATGACTCGCTCCTAGTGATGATATAACCAGAAAGCGTTCAATAGTAATAGGTAGTAGTGGTAGTGGTTGTCATGGTAGAGGTGGTGGTGGTAATAATAATACTGGTAACGGTAATAATGATGATGGTGGGGAAAGTAATAGTAAACAGCAGTCGCAACAATAGAGACAATAATTATTCTGGTTGTGATGGGGGTGGTAGTGGGGGTGGTAGCATTAATGGATAAGCAGCAGGGACAAAAAAAAGGGAATGGGGGAACAATACTAAATTAGAACACCAATAGGGTAAGATCTCCGGTTTTAACTATCCATCTCCTGCCTCACTTATAAAAAAAATTAAATGCCTAGCCTTGCCCGTCCCCCCAGCGTAGAAGGGAAGGTTTGTCTTGTCTGTCTCAGCCTATCCCCCCTTTTCACTTTAGAACCCCAAAAAGTAGGGAACCCCATACATTAGAGGACCAGCCTCGTAGTAATAGAATGAGCAAGCATAGGATCTATCATGTCTTGCCTTCCTCTTGATCATTTGTCTTGTGTCAACGCCGCCTGTTTTGTTTTTAGGCCCCTATTATACAATCTTAACAATTGTCGTATTTCATCATTTTAGACTTAAGTGACTAAGTCTAAAAGTCGCTCCCAAAATAATGTTTACTAGTAGAGATTAGATTTCGAACTTTAAACATTATTACATTGTGCATCAACAATTATTATTTATACTGTTATTTACCGTTTCAAAATTTTCTTTGATGTATCCTGCTTGATTTACAAGCCTCTCTTTAAGTGCTAACATGCAGTCCTCTTTGACACGAACAGCCTGTTTCTTGTTGGTGACATTGTCAAGACCAAGACTGCAGATAATTGGCTCAAGGTAATCTTTGAGGACGTCGCTCTTTGCCAGGATTGCTGCTGCTCGTTGTTGAGCCTGTAATAGTAGTAGTAGTAGTAGTAGTAGTAGTAGTAGTAGTAGTAGTAGTAGTAGTAGTAGTAGTAGTAGTAGTAGTAGTAGTAGTA